>CM019151.1:133060482-133345641 GCA_009733165.1 Naja naja | reverse complement strand
CAAATATATATATACTTCTCTGCTATATATCAAAGTTTTACCTATTATTCCAACAGTTTCATTAAGTCAGTGATTAAAGAATACTAATAATAGCTTTAGTTACTTTCTTCAATTAATTAATTAATTATTCTAAATACTCTAATTTCATTAACTCATAAACAATTATGGGTAGTTTGTTTCTAAATCAACTATTATGATACTAAATTAATTAACTTATCAGTTATATAGTTCAATAGTTTTAAATAAATAAATGTTTAAATATTAGGAAAGACTTCTAAATGTGCAATGGCAGTAAAGAGAAAAAAAAATGGGCGGGTATGGAAAGGGAGGGTATCTAGTAAGAAAAGAGGGAAAGAGAGAAAAATCGAATTAAATAAGAGTCTGAGAGTTGCAAAGTTAAAGCTTAAAGCTTAAAAAGAGAAAAAAAAAAAAAAAGTATAATGTATCACTGTTCAGTTCCACTCCTTCGTGCTACAACGTGACTCATGAAGTTTCCTTTTAGTCTTCCTCCTGTTTCCTCTTCTCCCGTTAATTGCTATCTTCCGGATGTTGTTTCCAATGAAAGATTCTATATGACTCAGCGAGCTTTCTTATTGAAATCAGATCAGATCAATAAAGTCCAAGTCTATTTAACTATTGTCTTGAGGTTTGTTAAATCGTCTCTCCTTCGATCCTATTTTCCCGAACCTTCGTGCCTGAAGATTTGATTTATAAAAGGTCCACAGCGTCCGTTTCAGTCAACTCCACTGCTATCTTTTAGTTAAAACAGAGGGGAAAACAGATCTCTATTTCTTGTTTCAGATCTGTTAGAGTCTAATCCGAAGCCACACACGTCTTATTCAAGCAGCATATATTTATTCAATTGTCTAATCCTCTTCTTCTCCTTCTAACGATTTGAACTTTCATTCCTTTCCCTTCTTCCACTCGCCATGGATCTTGCCACGCAACCACCCTCTTAAATCGGAGCTATTTATCTTCTCTTCAAGTATTTCAAAAGTTATCTATTGGCGTCTGAATTGTCCTTATTTAATTCTTTGCTTACTGGATGATCTTTGAACTTGCAAAGCTGTACCTTAGGTTCCGCTTGGTCACCGCTAGTGTGGTCGGCTGTCAGCACTTGGGGGTGGCCATTGCTGGCCTCCTGCTCCTCCGCCCGCTCGTTCTTGGTTCACCCCGATTCTGCCACAGACCGCCGTCTGAAGCTTCTCTCTGGGGACCCCTCTCCTTCAGGAGCTCCCCAAGCCCCCTTTGAACTCCATAGAGCCTGAGAACTCCGAGCGATGAATGAAGGTCCATGCTCCGCAGAGTCGTCTGCCCGCACATTCCTTCCCTCTGACAGCCAACCGGAAGTCCATATTTATTTAATTTAGATGGGAACACTATACATGCATATGTACCATTACAAGCATTTGGTTCTCCTCTACCTAAAGAGGATTTTGAATAAGATTCTAATTATTATGTTTTCTGTATAATGCATCAATATACTTGTGGAGAGTGTATAGTCTTCTGAAGCTCCTGCCTTCAGTATTTGAGATTATTGTTCTCTAACAGCCCTAGATAAAAGTAGTACTATAAAACAAGAAAGATATAACAAATGAGAAATGTAGTGCCTTGTTTGTTAATGATTTTTTTCTAGTGCTATTGCTATATGTGGCTGGTAGTTCCTGGTCCTCAATCCTAGAAAAATGAAAAAAATTACAGAAACATAGAAAATTAGACTGGATAATAATGGATGAAGGTTGATCATTATGGTAGTAAGTTTATAAGTTAATCCAACTGGATGCATACTATTTAAAAACTCTCAAGCACAAGGTAGAGTCTTGATTATTTAAAGAAAGGATATATCCATTGTGGTAAACATCTAAAAGGAAAGAAATGAGAGAAACTGTGCTAGATACTGTTAGATTATTATTATGGTGCATTACAGGAGTGGGATTCAAAATTTTTAACAACCTGTGGGCATGACTTAGGTGGTAGGTGTGGCTTGGTGGTCATGTTATTGGCTGGGTGTGGCCAGCTCAATATCACTCACGTCGAGGCACGCATCTCCCCGCCTGGCCTCTCATGACTGTGGGGATGCTGCAACAGCCGTAAGTGTGAAAAATGGTCATAAGTCACTTTTTTCAGTGCCATTGTAACTTTAAAGCAAAGTACCAGCAAAGGAGGAGAAAAAAACTCCAGAGAAGTTCCTGAGACAGGAAGTTTAGTCCTGCCAAGAATGTAATAAGGGTTAACAGAGAGGCAGTTTCTGTAAGCAACACCAGAATGTTTCCTTCCTGCCTTCCTTACAGGATTAGGCCAGTAATTTCTTCTGCTTAGAATGTTAACAACTGGTTCTAGTGAATAGGTGCAAACTGGTAGAATCCCACCCCTGGTGTATTATTATAAAATCAAACAACACTGAATGCATTGTGAAATTGGTTGAAATGGGGATTTTTTTTGTTTGAACTAGTAGGTTTTTGCATTGATTTTGCATGAATAAGGATATCATTTTCTATTTTCTATTACTGTGTGAGATAGAGAATTTAATTTTTCAACAATAATATGCAAGCATTTTTTCAATCTTTTGAAGGTTGATTTCTTTGGTGCCTTGGAGGGGAAATGCTTTATTTCATGTCATTATTATTATCATCATCATCATCATCATTGTCATTATTGACTCAAGAGAACTAAAAGAAATAGATAAAAATACCATAAAATAATAACAATGAAGCGTGCCCTTCATTCACACAGTGATGTTGAAAGATTCTATTTACCAAGATGGTATGGCACCACAGACAGCCTTTCCTTGTAAGCTCATGAAAAAATATCTTCTCCTTTAGTTATATTCTAAACATTTTATGCAGATAATAACAATTGAACAAGTTCATAATGAGGCAGTCTGTTAGGTAACTGAATCTTTTATGGCTTCAAAATACACTGACAAAAAGATGCAAAGCCCCTTCTTTTTCTATTTTCTTTCTTACATTCACTACCCTTTTTTATTTTCTTTATTTCTTTTCTAATATTTGTATTGCTTTTACTCTGTTAAAATTTAAAATATGTATTGCTTTTAAGTTGTTAAAAGAAAAAAAATGTTTAAAAAAATTCAGTATAAATAGAAATATGCAAAGAATTAACTTCCAATCTTCATCAGCAAAAAGATATCAGCAAAAAAGGTTACCAGTGATTTATAAAAACATGTCTTATTTTAATCTTGATCAAACTTTTTACATAATACAACTCAACCCAGAATCTAGATGACTATGCCTTCAGCAAACTAGATGAAAACCAGAATATTACATAGCTCACTATTTCTCTATATCAACCATTTTTTCCTGCATAACCATTTTCAATAGCCTGTTGTCAACACTTTTATATAGAATATTTAGTCAACTTTGCCCTTGTAGTGATGGTTCAATTAAATTTATTCTCCATGTGCTGTTCTGCTGCTTTTTCTGTAAAGATACTGAATGATGACTCACTTTTATATTGATGCCCTATTCTCCAAGCTGGCTTAAGGAGTCTTATTTTAATTTCTTTCTATCAGCTAAGAAAGTCTTATTCTGTGGCATAACAGGGGGAAATTTTTGCACAGAAGCTATGATTGTGTGCAAGCAACAGGTCTACAGGAGTAATTTCTTTACATTTGCTCCATCTATCCTTGGCCATGCATGAATGAACCATTAGTTGTAAGTTAGCATAAATATTTTAAAATTATATCTTGAAGTACAATTTATTACAATACTGTTAATTTATTGTTCTATACATTCAGTATCTAGTTTTAGATTTCACTTACAATTATTTTAAGGGAGATTTTTTTGTCTATACTTCAATGACTCCCTAGTTTAAATATCTTGTTCTATTAATCAAAATAAAGCTATTTGTGCATCCATGATCTTTATGTTAGCTGAAAATGTTTGTGCTGAACTACTGAAAGTAAAAACAAGAATGGTTGTTATTAAGTATAAAAGGCATTTAGTCTTTCAGAATTGTTTTACATGTGATTGGACAAATGCATTTCCACCTCAGGTGTCCTGGATTTCCAAAAAGCAATAATCTGATTATGCTGTCTTCTCTTTAAAAATAACCTACTTGAGCTTAATGTCCTTTCTATAGTGTACTAATTCATTCTCCAGCAAAGGTCTGGGTAGGCTACTTTATCACAAACAGCCAGAGGTTTTAAACTGATTTAATGTAATTGCTGTAAATGCAATTTAAAATCTCATTAACATGAATGGCATTTGTATGAACACAGTTGGATGCTGTTAAGTTTGCATGGAGAGTCAAACGCGGGGAGCTTCAGATAAGAGTTTATTCAGTGACTGAAGCTCGAATGGACCCAAGTTGGCTGGGCTACGGCTGCTTCTTATAGCCAGCAGCCGTAGTTGCCAGCCAATGGGAGTGCAGGGTTTCTTCCCGCACTATTTAAGCCAATACCATTTAACATTTTACAAGAACAGTTCAAATAAACCAATAACATTCAAACGTACATACATAACACCCCTCCCCACTAGGTTCAGTCCATACCAAACCCCAACCTATCTAATGTAAGGTGGGGCTCTTATGTGTACGTTGAGACCTTCGTGGTTCAGAAGTTTTAACATTCTCACCCAGTGAGAGAGGAAATGTGTCTGCTGACATTTCCCTGCTGGGACTTCCTGTGAAAGGAGACCCTGTTAGACTGTTAGAATCTGGTCTCTCCTCCCAACCCATCTCCATTCCAATGTCAGCACCCAAGTCAGGTAGTGATGTGCAATCTTCCACTTCTAAGGATGGATCTTGGCATTGTGACAGGGTTCGGATGGTTCCTGTCGAATGGCTCGTTACACATGGGGTTGATTCTTGCTTGCTGATTTTCCTCCTGTTCCTCCCCTTCCCCCCTAGAAGTGACATCAGGTGAGGGACCCAGAGAGAGACAGGGGCGATGTTCCTGAGGGAACCTGGATCTAAGTTGATCAATGTACCTGCTGCAGAGGAGTCCATCCTCTGTTTGTACCCTGTAAGAACGAGGGGCAGTGATTTGAGTTATTGCAGCAGGAATCCACAAAGGCTCACCTATAAGGTTCTTAGCATACACAGAATCACCCACACTGAATGTACGAACTTTGGAAGTGGAATCCAGTGATGCGTTGGGTGCATAAGTGGGATGAAAGTGGTCAAGGGAAGACCTAAGTTTCCTACCCATCAACAACTCTGCTGGGGATAAATTAGTAGATGGGCTAGGAGTGATGTGCTGGACACTAAGAAGTTTTTCAAGCTTCTCAGTGATGTCCCCAGGACCCAGTTGCTGGAGCTTCTCTTTGGTAAAACGTACCATGTGTTCAGCCCGGCCATTAGCCGAAGGGTGCCCAGGGGCAGTAAGAGCATTTTTGATACCCTGTTGTGCTAGAAAGGATTCAAAAAGGTTAGATGTGAATTAAGGGCCATTGTCAGAGACAAGAACATCAGGTAACCCATGGGTTACAAACAGTTTTCTGAGCTGCTTGATGACAGCATCAGTTGTGGTGGATGTCATGGGAAACACCTCTAGCCATTTGGAATATGCATCTACTATAACAAGAAAAGTGTGCCCTCTAGTAGGACCTGCGAAATCAATGTGGATCCTAGACCACGGGCCCCTAGGACATTCCCATTCCTGTGTGGGGGCATGAGGTGGGGCAGGCCTGACTACCTGGCAATTGGGACAAGATGCAGCCCAGTTTTTAACCATTTTGTCAATACCTGGCCACCATACATAACTCCTGGCCAATCCCTTCATCCTTATAATACCAGGATGACCCTCATGTAACATTTCCAAAACCTCTCTTTGCAGTTTTGCAGGAATAACCACCATGTTACCCCACAAAATACATCCTCTTAATACAGATAATTCAGTTTGCCTGGACTTAAAAGGTTGGGCAAGGTGAGGTAGATCTTGAAGAGGCCAACCTTTCTTAAGGTTTTCTTTGGCAGTCTTTGGCAGTCTCTCTGGCAATTTCAGCAGCATGAACTGGAAGCTTGGCAACAGTTTCTAGGAAAAAGGTGTGTGTTTCAGGTTCAAAGTCCTCCTTGTGGCAAGGCAGTGGGCAACAACTCAGTGCATCAGCATGTCCAATGTCCTTGCCAGGCCTGTGAATCAGTTTGTATGAATAAGCTGCAAGAAATTCAGTCCACCTCAGCATTCGACAGGATAGTACGTGTAGGTTTGTCTCCTGCCACAATGCCTAACAAAGGTTTGTGATCTGTAACAATGGTAAATGTCCTGCCATACAGATATTCATGAAATTTCTTGACAGCTGCAACAACTGCCAATGCCTCTTTGTCCAGTTGGCTATAATTCCTCTCTGCTTTGGTCAAAGTGCGAGAGTAAAATGCAGTAGGGGCTTCCCTCCCACTGGGAAGCTTGTGGCTCAAACCCCGCCCCCCCACTCCAAAGGGGGATGCATCACAGGTCAGTACAACAGGCAAATTCTCAGAGAACTGTATCAATACAGCATCAGATGTGATTAGTCTCTTAATACTGTTAAATGCTGATTGTTCCTTCCTCCCCCAGATCCAAACAGACTTTTTGTCAAGCAATCTGTGCAAAGGTTCAGCAATGGTTGCCTTTTGAGGTAGAATCATGTGATAAAAGTTAATGAGTCCAAGGAAGGCTTGCAAATCTGTTTTGCATTTAGGTTTAGGGGCTTCTTTGATTGCTTTAACCTTGGCATCAGTAGGGTGGATGCCATGCTTGTCAATCATGTAGCCCAGGAACTCAACTCTGTCTGTTTTAAGTGTGCATTTTTCTTCCTTGACTTTTAACCCTGCTTTTCTGAATCTGGTAAGGACTTCTATGAGTCTTTCTTGAAGCTGAGTGTCATTTTCAGCAGAGATTAACACATCATCAAAGTAAGGCACTACCCTGGCAGTCCTTGAAGCATTCTTTCCATAAGACTTTGAAAAATGCCTGGTGCCACGCTTACTCCAAATTGTAACCTTTTACATTTGAAAGCACCTCTGTGAGTCACAATGGTTTGGGCCTCTGCAGTGGCATCATCAACTGTTAGTTGTTGATATGCCTGGGCCAAGTCCAATTTGGCAAAGACTGTACCCCTGCCAAGTGAATGTAACAGATGATGCACAACTGGCACTGGATATGCGCTCTGCTGCAGCACATGGTTCAGTGTCCCCTTATAGTCTCCACAAATTCTTACTGACCCATCAGCCTTGACTGGTGTGACTATGGGTGTCTCCCATCTGGAGTGGTCAGTGGGCTCT
Organism: Naja naja; assembly: GCA_009733165.1. NCBI lineage: Eukaryota > Metazoa > Chordata > Lepidosauria > Squamata > Elapidae > Naja > Naja naja. The sequence continues at coordinate 133,338,420 of CM019151.1, read as the reverse complement.
AAAACCCCTTGAGCTATTAACTTGTCTAATTGTGCATCATTTTTTTCCTTTAAAGCAAATGGAACCCTCCTGGGCTTTAAACAAATTGGGGGCACCTTGGGATCTAGGTTGAAAGTGATAGGGGTTCCCATATACTTGCCCAATCCTTCGCTGAAGACCTCTGGAAACTCAGACTTCAAGGCCTCCTCCCATTCAGAGTTGCTCACGTGATTGATGCCAGTCACCTCGATGCCTAGTGGCTTGAACCACTCAAGTCCCAGCAAGCTTGGGCGATCCTTGTCCACGATGGTCAGAGGCAAACGTTTGGTGTGGCCTTTAAACTGCACGTTGAAATCTCTTGCTCCAACTACTGGAATCTTGTTCCCTTGGTAGTCTTTAAGAGTCAGTGCTTGCTTCTGGAAATGTTTCTTCTGAATGTTGGGAAGTAGCCTGTGAATAGTGTCCCATGACACCATAGATAAATAAGAGCCTGAGTCCACTTCCATTTGGCAAGGCTTTCCTTCAATGAACACCTTCACGTGTACTTTTCTGCTTCTTAAGGGTGAAGAATGACCAATGGTGATTGTTTGGTGAGTTTCATTCTTCCCATTTGCTTCTGAATTGCCCCATCTTTTCAATGAAGTTGTTGGGCTTAAAATCCTTTTCAGGAAATTTCTTCCTACTAGGTGGAGTTCTGGATGATTTGCAGACTCTGGCTAGGTGACCCTTTCTCACAACGTAGGCAGATGGTGTCTAAGAACTTGCATTCAGTGCAGGGATGCCCCCCCCCACAGCCTCTGCAATAAAATTCTTGCCTCTTTCTCCCAGGGTCTTTCCTTTTCTTCTCCATTCTGAGTCTAAAAATCCCTTCCTCCACCTCACTGCAATCTGAATCAGAGTCTATTTGTTCACAATGGGTTGTTGTGGATTTTTCCACATCAGAATGGCTTGAGGCCTGGCTTGAGGCCTTGTGAATCTTTTTCATGGCCGCTGCTGAGGACTTGGTGGCTTCTGCTGAAACAGCTTCTTCAATGGCCTCCTTAAACGTGATCTTAGGTTTCATTAACAGTTTGCTTTGTAAGACCTTATCTTTGAGGCCTAAAACAAACCGATCACGCATGGCCTCTTCTAAGTTGGTAAAGTCACAAGCACCCCCAATGTCCCTTAAACTCGCCACAAAGTCATTAACATTCTCGCTTTCCCCTTGATCCCGACGGTAAAACTCGTGTCTCTTAATGAGACATGATACTTGTGGGGCATAATGAGCTCTTAAAAGCTTTTCCAAATCAGGCCATTCCATTATCTTCAGTTCTGCAGCTCCTGCCAACGCCTTCGCCATCTTGAAGACTGCCGGACCACAGTGCGTGAGAAATACCGCCCTCTTCTGTCTCTCGGGAATATCGGCGAGGTCGTTTCCTTCCAGGTACATCTGGAAGCGATCCGCATACGATTCCCAGTCTTCCGCTGCCGGATTGAATGGGGCTGGGGGGTGTTCAGTGCAGCCATCTCGCTCTTCTGTTCGCCTTTCGCGTTGTCTCTTCTTCAGGGAGATCCCATCCTCGTCACCAGTGTTAAGTTTGCATGAAGAGTCAAACACGGGGAGCTTCAGATAAGAGTTTATTCAGTGACTACAGCTCGAATGGACCCAAATTGGCTGGGCTACAGCTGCTTCTTATAGCCAGCAGCCGTAGTTGCCAGCCAATGGGAGTGCAGGGTTTCTTCCCGCACTATTTAAACCAATACCATTTAACATTTTACAAGAACAGTTCAAATAAACCAATAACATTCAAACCTACATACATAACAGATGCCAAGTTGTAACTGTCTTTTTTCCTTTTCTTTCTGTCTTCCATATTGAGATGAATGAAAACCTGAACTTCACAGCTTAAAATCTCAGATAAGTTTATAGAACATACATTTGGAAAACGTGAGGAACTGGGATTTGTTTTTCCCTTTTAATTATTAAATGGCAAACTGTCACCATAGTAGCTTGAGTTCTTTAAATAATATTTTTCTATAAAAATATTATTACCCATAATGCACCCATATCAATCTGTCCAGCATATTCAGTGATGTATGCGACATCTTATCCAAACTGATAAGTATTATAAAAAGAGGATTGCAACACAAATAAAACATATTATACAGCTGATCTTAAAAGCTTCTTGTGCATCAGATGGTAATAATCTAATATTAAGACCAGGTACAAGTTGAACTGCTATCCCCATTTTTATGGCACCATCTATCCCAAAGGTTGGCAAAAAGAATAGATAGATAGATAGATAGATAGATAGATAGATAGATAGATAGATAATTTAAAATGGAGGGAGGGAGGGAGGGAAGGAAGGAAGGAAGGAAGGAAGGAAGGAAGGAAGGAAGGAAGGAAGGAAAAGAAAGAAAGAAAGAAAGAAAGAAAGAAAGAAAGAAAGAAAGAAAGAAAGAAACCATTGCACTGACTTTCTTACTTTTATCATGGTAATAGCCTTTCTAGAGACTAGAGCTGAAGTAGTAGGTGTGAGCTTAAATGGACTCCAGAAGATGGTAGAGGACAGGAAGTCCTGGAGGAATGTTGTCAATGGGGTCATGATGGGGCAGACACAACTTCACAACTAACAACAAAGAAACTAGAGCCAGTCTAGTGAAATAGTTAAGGCCCCAAACTTGAAACCAGAAATCAGTGAGTTCTGGTCCTGCCTTAAGCACAATGCTAGTTGAGTAACTTTAGGCCACCCTCAGATCTAGGAATGGGCAACAGCAAACTACTTCTGAAATCTTGCAAGAAAACTGCAGAACTAGTCTAGGTTATAGTACACCGATCAAAAAAAATATATTGCTAATCTAGAGGTCCATCTATTCCAGAGTGTTAAGACAATGACCTCAAAGGCCTGCCTTTCCACACCTTAATTTATTTATTTTATTTATTTTATTTTATTGGACTTATATGCCGCCCCATCTCCGAAGACTCGGGGCGGCTCACAGTTAAAACATACAGTACAATAAATATTTTAAAAAGGATTAAACAATTTTAAAGCCCAATAAAACCAAATTAAAATACTTAAAATTATCCCATGGCCCTGGTGAGGTAATCACAGCCCAATTTGGTCGAACAACCAGGTCTTTAAATCGCAGCGGAAGGTGCGGAGGTCAGGGGCCAGACGGAGGTCCAGAGGCAGTTCATTCCATAAGTCCTCAGGATATCTATTACATTGTCTCTTCATCAACTTATATTAGTCGAGAAGATTCTGCATAGAGAAAATGGCCTTGAAACACCCAAATGAAAAATGGATTTATATGTTTATATATTATGATCAGTGTATTAAACTGGGTTTAGAGGCAAACTTTGCCACCCTCATCCTATTCAAAAGCTGTGTCCTAGCTGCCTGTTGGGACGTGAAGAACAGGCTTAGCTCTCAGAGCAACACTTCATGAACAAAATCACTCAACTTTCTATAGTTTAGACTCCATATGGTAAAATCAAACAACGTACCTGAGGAATTATCTTAAAACCTATGAGGCATTTTTCCCCAGAAATGTTCATGGAGTAAAGGCAGCCCTTTCCAAAAACTTTCATTTGTTCTCACCGATGCCAGCACATAATTTGACTGGCCATGCATTGTATATATCACATTTTCACCTTAAGCATTCATTTGGACAAACAATGATTACAGTTAATGTGGAAGGGCAAAACCACTTAGACTTATACAACTTTCTTTGTTCTGTATAGATACATACTCTGATACCTCACTTCTACAGTAGTGAAAATGGAAAATCTATTATCCTACTTTTCTATCCATTTATGTTATCCTTTTATGTTAAAATTTAGAAATCAGTAAAAGAGCTAAAATTACTATGAAGAAAAATAAACAGAATTCTGGGGAAATATTATTGGATAAAGCATTTGCAAAATAGAGTGATGCATGAAGTATATGCAATCCTACTGATTAATATAGTTTATCATTATTCTGAATCCTTATTTTGTTTAGGATAGTGATACTTTAGCTTATAGTCCAGGGTCTTCAAACTTGATAGCTTTAAGACTTGTGGATTTCAACTCCCAGAATTCCTCTTCCAGTCACGTTAGCTCAGGAATTCTGGGAGTTGAAGTCAACAAGGCTTAATCTTGCCAAATTTGAAGACTTTGTTATAGTCAAATACAGTGGTGGGATTCAAATTTTTTGTACTATCGATTCTGTGGGTGTGGTTTGGTGGGTGTGACAGGGGAAGGATTCTGTAAAATCTCCAGTCAGAGATGGTATTTGCCGGTTTTCCGAACTACTCAAAATTTCTGCTACCGGTTCTCCAGAACTGGTCAGAACCTGCTGAATACCACCTCTGGTCAAATGCCTTTTGCACAACTTCCAAGCATCAAAAAAGCCTGAGGCACTGAAACACTGGGTGCTTCTGGATTTATGCTAAAATCAATTCAATCTAGCACTACCAAACAATAAACAGTGTAGTTTTTCCAACTGTTTATCCTGTTTTCAGTCATAGGATAACAGAACAAAGTGATTGAAAGAGGTGGAAATTTAAGCCTCCATCCCTCCCCCCCAAAAGAGGTGAGATTTGAACATGTACATGCCTTAAAGGGAATAACTGCATAATGTTATCCCAGCTGGAAGCATCTCTGATTTCCTAATAATTAAACAAGCAAAGATATTTTTATTCTCCATACAATGTATTCTGCTTATTCCATTATTAAACACTTCTCTTGCAAATGTATTCTACTGAACAGATTGAGAGATCAGCATGCAAATTAGTTTAGGGAATGCTTTCTTCTAATGTTGAATATAAGTGTCCATGCATATAGAGTTTTCAAAGTACATAGAAAAGGGGTTAAGATTATTTTGTTAAGAATAAATTGAGCTCCAACCCTGCTGGCTTTTGCATTATGAAAATGTTGTATCTGGAATACATATGTATATTAAAGATCACACATCACCTCCCTTTTATTTTTCCTTCTACTGAATATATGCTGTATGTATTAATGGTGGGGATTGAGAGGAGCTTTTTCCCATACCAATCAACAAACTGCCATTTAATAATTTAACAAAGGAAATGAAAAGGATAGGGGGACCATTTCTTCTCTGAATATTCAAGAAAGTAGCAAGAAGGAAGGCATATTTCTGACTGTATAATGTTCAGAGAAATGCTTTTAATACCTAAGAAACACCATTCTAATCTTGTAAAACTATGCATTTTAGGGGAAGAAAAGGAGAGCAGAAGAGACTACAGCAACATTTTCAAGTTAATCTTATAACTATGCTATAAAGAATTTTCCATCGAAACAGCTTTACTGGCACATTTTATTCATTTTGCACTTTATTTGCATTACCTTCCCCAGACCCAACAGTTTAAACAATTCCTGATGTTTGGTAAATGTGTTCCTAACCCCAGAGGTATATTTGTAACAGTTCTCCTTGTTTCTTACAATTTATTGAAAAAACTTTTGATAAGAGACCCTTAATTTTTGCTGCTTGCTTAGCCAACTACAAACTACGGAGGGTATTCAACTAGAGGTTCTTCAGGTTCTCTGACAATTCTGTTATTCTTATTTAACAAAAATCTTTATTATTACATATAGTGGGACTAGATTGATTGATATCCAGTACACCACTTTCCTGTTCACAACCTAATGATCCAGTTATAACACATTATCTGTTTTAGTTCTTAGTGATGCCTCATTTATGGTCTAGGCTAGGGTAAATTTTACAATGCAGCTCATAGCATAATAATGATAATGCTATTGCAATGGAATATGCCCCATTACACTGTATGTATATACTTTAACACAGTGTTTTAAGTAAAGTTGTACAACAAGCATAAACAGAGGTTTTACTAACCATTTACTTTGATTTAGTTCTAATGTAGGGGTACCTTTGCAAACTCTAGTGGAATATTTACTATGATGCAGTGGGAATGTCTATTTCAAGAGATATCAGATGCAGAACTTCTTTTTAATGGTACTTCATTCCCTCAGGAGACAAGCTTTGGGATGACGAATAATAGCTACAATTGCCTAGATCCCGCATGTGATGAGGACCCAATCTAAGATACATTTTGGCATTTAAAATTCTCTGAAAGATCAATATTTTTACCTTCAAGGCAGTAAAATTGATCAAAATGCAATCCCAGGAGTTGTTTCAGTATTTTTATCTTCCCTACACTCTTCTGTTTATTGGACCATTGACTTTGATGGCTTAAAATTGGAGAAAATAAAATATTTCAGAAGAACACTAGAGTCAGTTTAAAAGTATCCTGCCTAAAAGCTCACCAGCATAGAGAAAGGGGTACAAGAAATTGAAACTCCTGCTTTATGGCACACTTCTCATGTATCAATTGACTCCATTCCATTGCATCATGCTACTCACTCCCCACCACGTACTACCCACCCCGACATAACTGTAAATTGTATTCTTGACTGGGAGGTATACAATAAAATAAAGGATTGAATGCTATAATGGGAGGGAAACTCCCACTGCATAGTACAATCATAATGGATTTCATGGTGCAGCAGAAGTCTCCTCTCTGTGTCCCTGTACAAATCTAATACCTACTAGTTGTTGGAGTTCAACAAGGGCTCCTAACACAAGATTATGCAATACTGCTGATATCAATTAGTTGAATGGCATGCTGGCAAGAGACATCTTCCCTAAGGGGCAGTGGTGCTGTGGATGTCTTCTGCAATTGCACCACACAGTCTGCCAATATTGTCAGTTGGCTTGGTTGTACAGTGCTGTGGGATATTTTTTTCTATTGTATCGGAGAATCACCCTGATTCCTGTCAAACTGTGTGTTAGTTTTCTTTTGTTTTAATATATTTTATTGATTTTTAATAAGATAAAACTAGTAGAAGAGAAACAAAAAAGAAAAGAAAAGAAAAAAGAAAAAGAAGGGGTTTTGTCAGTGGTTATACATGCATTTAGATTTTATCCTCCTTCTCTACAGTTATATCATAAATTCCTTCTTCCATAAGCAATCCTGACTGATAGTTAACCACATATAAATCACAAGTTCATGTTTCTTTTCCTTTTTCAGCAGACACTCTATCAGGGATTTCCAGTCACTAATTAATATTATATTTATCTAAACAACATTAATTTTGCCATGTCTGCTAGTTCCATTATATTCATCCCACCATTCCTTTATATGCCAGACCTTTGGATCTTTGTGCATACGAACATTTCATTACAGTTATCATGTACAAAAACAAAGTTACTTGATGTGAGATTTAACCCTCTGGAGCTACAGAAGACATTTTTCATAGGAATACTTGGGGTTTATATACAGTTTCAAAAACAGTCACTGCCCCTTTCTGGGTTCATAATCTATCCGGCAACTCAATCCCCTTGATAGTTGCAGCATCGTACTATTATTAATTTTATCATGACAACTGGTTTCTTGATCTACCAACTATCTTCCTTTGACCTGCCAACTTAGTTGTTGACCTGCCAATTAATGTCCTAACTGGAAATATGCTAAGATTTTTATAGCCTTGTTTATTTCCTTTCAGCTAACATTCTTACACAATTCCTTACATAAGTTCCTATCAGGGATTCTTAGGTTATACAGAGGATAAATATGGCATTTCTATTGCTTTTTCTTTACAGGAATAATTCGCACTTCTCTCACTTGCCTTTTTCTAACTGTCCATGAATGTCAAAGAAAACATTTCTAGTTTCACTTGTATATTAATTTTTAAATTTTCTGGATAAGGGTATTATATGAATCCAGAAATTTCTAGCTTTTTTACATGTCCACCAAGTATGACAAAATGTCCCTTCTTGTTGGTCCACATTTTCAAAATAAATTTGAAGTCATGTTATACATTCTAGTCAATTTCTCTGGTGACGTATACCAACAGTACATCATGTTAGAAAAATTCTGTTGAAGATTATAACATGGTATAAATTTCAATGCTTTCAACCACATATTTCCCCATTGTTCCATCTGTATATCATAACCAAATTTTTAGCTGCCTTTATCATATTTCTTTCATTTGTTCTTTTTGTTTTAAATTTCAATAGAAACTTGTGTATTTTAGCTATTACATGTTCATCATCTGTACACACTTCTATTTTAAACCCAGTGTTACAATGTCAAAAAAACATAAACTAAGTTGTCTACTTTAAATCTTCTTAATAGTTGTACATTAGAAAACCATTGGCTATTATGTTCTTCTGCCATCTTGATTTTATTTTGTATTCCCTTTGACAAAATCCTAGTACCTCATGATAATTAGCTACTTGTGTTTGCCTATTATTTCACAACTACAAAAAGCTTTGACGGTGTTTTCAGAGTTTGTGTCTATTCCATATTTTCAAAATGGGATCTCTAGCATAATGATGTTTAACATCTATGTGGTACCAGATATATCAATGCCGTCCAAATCTCAGGTCATGTTCTTCTAACTCCAGCACCCAGTCATTCATCCAAACCAAGCAGCAAGCTACAAATCAGGTAAATTCAATCCTTCTCTTTCTTTTATATCTTGTAGTTATATTTAACCCTTAGGTTTTTACTCTACCACACAAATTTAGACATGTCCATCTGCCTCTATTTAAATGATGTATCAGTTATCTGTGGACACATGGGACTAAATTTTGAACAAATGATCAAGAAACGTGCTAGCAGTTTCAAGCTTTCTGCATGGAAAATGTCAGATTTGGCACTATAATGCAAACCCCACTTGTTTTGTATACTCCTGTTGTGCACATACAAAAAGTTCAGGACTTGCATTTTGATGTTCATTATCTTGCCTATTTTGATACCACCAGTACCTCCTGCCACTCTGCACTCTGCTGCTTTTTCCTACTGAATACATTTCAGGAAAACTTTAAGTGTTTAAGGTGCTAGATAAGGAACAGGGAAACTGATTTTTAATCTTGCCTTTGGTATGGAAGCCTCTTAGTTCTAGAGAAAAAAATGACACTTCTATAAATACTGCATGGACCAATTCCATGTGGTTGCCAGGAGTCATGCTTGACTCAAAGGTATATGTTTATGTGAATGTGTTATCACAGAAGACTTATTTATTTATTTATTTTATTTTATTTTAATTACATTTATATGCCACCCTTCCCGAAGACTCAGGGCGGCTTACAATTTTTGGGATACAACCCAATGCGCTCAGCAATAGCCTCCATTCCATTGTATATGCCTGCTTATGACTAAGCAGCATTTTTACAAAGTCAGCTTATTGCCCCCAACAATCTTGGGTCCTCAATTTACCTACCCCGAGAGGATGGAAGGCTGAGTCAACCTTGAGCCTGGTGGGATTCGAGCCTGCAGTAATTGCAGGCAGCTGGAACTTAAGTGCTAGGCATTTACAGCCTGCACCACCAAGGCTCTTAATTGAGCCTATGTAGGACAATGTGTAGGAAAATCTTAATAAGTATGTAGAGAATTAAGTAAGAAGACAAACCAGAACTACGGTCCATTTCCTAATGGCTTGAAGTTACCATAGTCAAAATATCTACCTATGTCTCCATCAACACATCTGTATTATGTGATGTCTGATGGTATTTCCTCATACAAATCCCAGTCAGTAAATGTAATGGAAAAAAATGGCTTCTAACATGCAAAGATATTTGCATTGTTCTCTTCAGGAAATACTTGGCAAAATAAAATTAAATAAAATTAGGGGAAAAAATAAGGCATTTTAGTGGTATGGTCATACGTTTCCAGCAAGAAATGTGTTTTGCCATATGCAAAGGTTTATCTTTTAAGTTTTATGAGCATGTCAGTATATTTTTTCTTTCATAAATATTCATGACTGGCTTTGCAGTAGATGGCATTTCATTTTGCCAAAACACCACAAACCCTTCTTTAAAAAAAGTTTAATCACATTCTGTGAGGTTAAATTGAACAATAATTTTTGCTGAAATTATTAAACATTTACTTTGGAGTTGGCAAGAATTCTATTCTGAAATGACAACTATGAAACAGTGTAGTGTATGTTTCCTCCCTTGAATGTTTATAGAAACTGACATTTGCATAAAAATTGCTTTGTTCAATAAACAGCCACTGAAATATTTGTGAAGGTGGTAAGGGGAGGAAAAAAGACATTGTTCAGACAATCTGCTATGGCATATAATAAACATGTGCCATCTTTAGTTTTATTTTATTTTTTTAGGTTGAAGTGTTTTCCAAATGTAGAGGTTTCTCTGCTACCAGTCAGATAGTCTGTGACAATTCTGCACCTGTAGTAATCATATAACGTATCTTTCTATACTTGCTAATCCATCTTTTTAAAACCTTTAAAGAAATTAAGGTTGCAATTCACAGTGCATCTTACACAGACAACTAAACTACTATAGGAAGTTATTACAAATCCCCAAGTGATTCCGTATTTATGTATTTGGCAGTCTAGAACTCTTGTGTTGCACACGCTGGTTTCATTGACCATAGAGGATCACTTCTATTATTGTTTTTAATGGAAACAGAGTCCACTTGCAAATTGCTCTTGTCTTAGTAAATGACAGGTGGACATGATTAATACATTACTTTGGATAATTTCCTCTTTAGGAAACCTATTTTAAATTTAATGAATAGTGACAACAAATAGAACTGCTTTCCTCTGGAAAACTGCTGGTTTAACTTTTGTCAGCATAGCAAATAGCATTTGTCTTAAACAAATTGCCTTTTCTCTTTAAAGAAAATAACTATATATATACAATTCTATAGTAGTGTCTCCTTGCAATGTGTCTGTTTAATATCATGTTTTTTAACATTCTTCAGTTCAAGAGTTTAATTTCAAAGGTAGGAAATAGATGGACTTTTATGTCAATGGGCAGGCTATGTACATAGTTATTATTGTTTTAACATTTGACTTCTGTCAAAATTGTTCACCTAATTTCCAGAGTTTTGTTAAATATTTTAATTAAAATGTAAGAGGTTGAACCTAGAATTTGTATCTTGTAGATGAAAGGGCTTCAGCCTCTGCAGAAAGCTAATGTAGCATTCAGAAGTGAACAAATGCAAATGTCAACAATTAACAGATAACAGATAATCAGAGTTGGAACGGACCTTGTAGGTCATCTAGTCCAACCCCCCCCGCCCAAGCAGGAGACCCTACAACATTTCTGATGAATGGTAGTCCAATCTCTTCTTGAAAGTCTCAAGTGATGGTGCTCCCACAACTTCCAAGGACAAGGTGTTCCATTGGTTGATTGTTCTCACTGTCAGAAAGTTTCTCCTTATTTCCAAGCTAAATCTCTCCTGGTTCAATTTCCATCCATTACTCCCTCTCTCTTAACCCTATTCCTTCTTCGGGGAGTTAAGAACCTATGGAAAGAAGGGTATTTCTGAATTTAACTTTCTTCCTCCCCTTCCTTTCCCTTTTCTTTTTTATAGTTTTTTTAAACTTTCCTTTTAATTGCAAGGTTTTTCAGAAGTGATTTCCCACTGCCTTCTATCTAGGGCTGAGAATGAGTGACTTGCCCAAAGTCACCTAGGTGGCTTTGTGCCTCACTGTCTCTTGATTTCCAGCTGATGCCTTACCACCATACCAAAGTCCCATTTTGTTTTTCTTTTGATAGAGAGGGAGAAATACACAGTCTAAAATACTGGTTCTAACCAGAGATGGTATTCAGCAAGTTCTGACCAGTTCTGGAGAACCGGTAGTGGAAATTTTGAGTAGTTCGGAGAACCGGCAAATGCCACCTCTGACTGGCCCCACCCACATCTATTCTCTGCCTCCCACGTCCCAGCTGATCGGCTGGGTCTTCTTTTGTTGCCCTGCACAGGAGAACAGAGCTGGAAATGGAGCTGGAAAGCAAGTTAGTGGGGTGGGGAGGGAATGGGGATTTTGCAGTATCCTTCCCCTGCCACGCCCACCATGCCAAGCCCACAGAACCGGTAGTAAAAAAAATTTGAATCCCACCACTGGTTCTAACATACAACACTCTTTTCCTTCCAAAAACCAAGCAATCCCACTATGTTGTAACTCTATGAGAGCCCTTTGTATAGTATTCTAAGACTAGAATTGGCTGGACTAAGAACATACCAATTTACAGGGATTGAGTTATAGATTGTTCTCTATATTTCCTTTTCTTTATACTTAAAAAATTGCAAAAAATTACAAACCTCCAAATCATGTTTTGTTTGTTTTAAATGAACATAAAGTTTAAAAGTGTAGGAAGAAACAAAGGTGTGAAATAAAGGCATATTGTTTGTTTTATATCAGGCCTTTAGATATCAACCTAATTGAGCTAATATATTTATTTATTATAACAATGAACCCAGCTGTAAACAGATCATAAAAATAATACATCATTTACATATTTCTATATCAACATGTCAGCCATAATTGGAAAATAAATTAAATGATCCATCTGCTTGCTATCATTTATGCTATTCTTCTTCACACCCACAATATTTAAATACAGTGAGTATTATTTATACTAATTATCTGTTAACAATAACAAAAACAACAAATTAAACCATCCCAAATCTCCTAAGAGGATTTGATTGATCTCTGTTAATCTTTCTTTTCTCACTTCCACTCATTTTTACTTTTGGTTTGGTTTTTTTTTATTGTTAGTTTTGTTTTCTGTTTTTGTTACATTCAGCCTTACTAACCATCTTGCTGTTGTTGTTGTTGTTTTGTTTTGTTTTATTAAAGGCATTCACTTTATCAGTTTTGTTAATCTATTGCTTTTAGTGACATATGACGAGGTGAAAAAACATTAGTTCATTGAACTATTGAAGGTTAATTATCCGAAGTTTTGAAATTGATAAGTAACTGATAAGTTATGAATGATATACTGTATAATCTACAGGAAGCTTCATGTCTTGGGTGAAACCAGAAGCAAACAGGCCTCAGTAGTATTCACAAGGGAAAATCAAAACAAATTAATCTGATTAAGCCCCATCTCTTTTAGCATGATACACATGATACATGATACACATAAAAAACTGATGGACTTTGATTGTGCTCCTGGTTTCTCTCTTTTTCTATTACCCTTTCCCTCTAATAATCCTTTCTGTTATGTTTGCATGAAGAGTCAGACGTGAAGAGCTTCAGTGAAGAGTTTATTAAGTGACTACAGCTCAAATGGACCCGTCTTGGCTGGGCTACGGCTGCTTCTTATAGCCAGCAGCCGTAGTTGCCAGCCAATCAGAGTGCAGGGTTTTCCCACACTATTTAAACCAATCTTATTTGATATTTTACAAGAACAATTCAAACTAAACCAATGACATTCAAACCTACATACATAACAATTTCTTTCCCCTTTTCTATGCTAGGGATACTCACATCATAGGCAGAAGTGAGTGGGCACAATGATTTTTCTGGTCCTGAAGTGATTTCTCTGTGTGTTGAAAAGCAACTCTGGATAACACAAAATTTGACTTATCCTATTTATTCTAAAATAAATTAATATTATTCTATATGAGTTTTCAAGCAGACCAGATGTTCCTGATGTTCCATTTCAAGTACTATCATGGTTTGTATCTGCATTGTTCATGACCAGAACAAGCAGTTTATTTGTTAATTTTTTATGGCTGATTATCTCACCCTAATCTTAAGGAATATTTAAATTAACACCATGAAAGGTGTCTAGGGATATTCCCAATCATCCAGGTCATGGTTGTCCCAAAGGTGCTTTTTTACCCCCCAAAAGGCAACTGGACATTCTTAGTGTTTCTTTCTTGTCTTTCTTGTTTTGAAAACATTTCACTTTTTATCCAAGAAGTTGGATAGTGCTAATTGACTGGTGGTAAATGGAAGGATTTAAATTCTTTGCAGTCATTTGGTCGTTAGCACTCTGAGGGGCAGTTGTTAACTCTCTGAAAGTTGTTGAAGCTACTTGGGGGTTTATCTGTATCTTCAGAGTCACCTGAATCAGAGTGCAAATGGATGTGGAGAAGGTTCAGGTGATTTATATGAACTGTCAGAAAATGCAAGATATAATAGCAATAAATAATAATTGCAATAATTTTAAATAAACTAGAGTTTTTCAGACAGACTTTCTATCTTTAAACATTTCCCGAAGGGAGCTCATATTTGAACAAAATGTATTACACTCTTAAAATATGCTGCTGTTCTAAAATTCAAGATCTTGGCAAAGAGTTACTACCCTGCGGTCTCTAACCTAACAATTAGAGATACATATCCAAAGGTAAATCTTTCCACTGAGGTTAACAATAAGTGCGCATCTTTCTACTTGAATACTCTAGCAAGATTATTGTTCAGCACTAATGTTTCATATGCACCCTTTTAAAAGCTTCTGTTGCCTTTTCATGTATAACCCACAATTCAGAACCTCTAACTAAACCAACACAGCATCTTATAATAAAAATTACAGGGGAAAGGAAAGGATGTCATAACAAATTTAGGCCATGGAGCATGGCAACCAATAAGACAACCAATAAAAAAATGTTCCCAGGAAAGCAAGGACTTTCATAATAAGGTTACAAGTGAAAAACAATTTAAAATGATACAAGAAATACTACAATTTAGACACAGCCATTGAGAAGACCTTGCCTAGAATGATGTTTTATTTCAGACAATACTTTTGACAACTGATGTACCATTTAAACAAGGAGAAAAGGATGTATCTAAATTTGTGTGGCAGAGAAAGAAAACCACAGGTTAAATATAAGGTGTTGCAAGATGCAAAAATAAGAGGAGGATTGAATTTTATACAATTTGAAATCGTACTTACTGTATGGTTTGGATGAAAGAGGTGTGCTACTGAGAAGTAGAAAGCTTTTGGAGTTAGAAGAACATGATTTAAGATTTGAATGGCATGGATATTTCTGGTATGATAGTGTAGATGTTAAACATCATTATATAATAGATCTCATTTGCAGGATCCAATTTGGACCAATCACCAGGACCAGAGATTTAGTTTAGTGAGCTTTTGGACTCATGCTGGAGCCCATCCTCAGAGAATTTCTCTTTAGCAGAATGTGTGTAGAGTAGCATATATTATTAGATATGCCATATTGAGAATATGTGATTGATACAATTCAATTTGTTCCCAAAAACATCTAACACAAGAAGCATTTTGTAGATGATAAATAATACACAAATACAAATGGGTAGGTTAAGAATGAGATATAGTACTAGAATTGTGCCATGTGGAATACAAAATAAAATAAAGAGAAAAACTGATAGCAGAGGGACAAAGTTGCCAATAGTTTTCTTATTACAGTTTAAAGGTTTAAGGTAGAAGAGAGTTTATGGTTCTGAATTTTAAGATTGAATTTGAAATAGACTTATGTAGAAATGTTAATGAAATTGCTAAATTGAATAAACTTGTGAAAAAGTGGTCTATAATGTTGGTTATAATATACAGATGGAACAATGGAGAACTATGTGGTTGAAAGCACTTAAATTTATACTATGTTATAATCTTAAGGAGAATTACTGTTGGTATATAGTATTTCATCAGAGAAATTGCCTAGAATGTATAAAGACATTTCAAATTTATGCTGAAAATGTGAATAAGAAGGAATTTAATCATGCTTGGTGGATATAAATAAAAGCTGAAAAATGGATACAAGTGCATCCATTGATTCAGAGGATTTTAAGGATTTTAAAGATTAATATACAATTGAGACCAGAGATCTTTCTTTTGAGAATAACAGGCAATTAGGAGGGGAAAATCATGGAATTTGATAACTGCAACAACACTATTGTATGTACAAAGGTAGAAAGATTTGGCAATAAAATAAAATTAAAATTAAATTAAAAAATCAGTACACCAAATACAATCTAGGTGGATATGACCTCGTTGATAACCCTTAGTCTGTCAAGGCCCTTGGAGTATTCATATCTAACAATCTAAGTGAAAGAGCTCCCTGCAACAGCATTGCCAAAAAAGCTTCAAGAGTTTAAATCTAATCTTAATTTCTCCTCTGGTAATACCGAATTACTAACTAGGGCATACAAAACCTCTGCTAGACCAATACTTGAATACAGTTCAGCCATCTGGAATCTGCACTATATATCAGACATTAATACAATTGAGCATGTCCAGAAGTATTTCACAAGAAGAGTACTACATTCCTCTGTTTGCAACGGAATACCCTACACCACCAGGCTTGAGATTTTGAATTTGGACAACCTAGAACTACGCTGCCTATGGTTTTACTTAAGCATAGTTTATAAAATAATCTCCTTTAATTTACTACCAATCAATGACTTTTTCACCTTCAACTGCAACAATACAAGACCACACAATAGATATAAACTTCATGTACACCACTCTAAACTTGATTGCAGAAAGTACAGCTTCAGCAACAGAGTGGTCAATGCCTGGAATACACTACCTGACTTTGTTGTCACATTCCCCAAACTCATACTCCTTCTCCCTCAAACTAACCACTATTGACCTCACCCCTTTCCTAAGAGGTATGTAAGGGGCTTGCATAAGCACACAATTGTGCCTACCGTCCCTGTGCTATTGTCCCCAATTATTTGTACCCATTTCCTGTATTTATACTTATGTTTATTATCTTATAAGCTATTGAAAAATAAATAAATAAATAAATAAATAAATAAATGGGAGCAAGAGATGGTGAATATGATGGAATTTTCAGAGATGACTCCACTGACTTCTTTGATTAAAGAAAGGACAATATCTACATTTATTGCTCCGTGGAAAACATTTCATTGATTTTTTTTTTGAGGAAAACAGAAAAATTTATGATTTATAGTTTTGGTGTTTGGACAGGAAAGAAGAAAGTAACTTGTAATTTTAGAGAAAGGTACATTTATAATTATAAAGCTGCTATAAGGAAGATCAGAAACTACTAGTCATATCTTTTTTTATTTTCTATTTTTCCCTATTTCTTTAATTTTTTCATTTTCTTATATTTTTAGATTTCTCTTTGATGTCTTTCTTTCTACATAACCTTAAAAGAATATAATGTAAAGATGCAGTAGGCCTGGGAAACACAACTATAGGCAGTATGCCCACCCTCCATATATTTTAGTAATACCCAGAGAAAGATATGGTCAGAATCAACTCACCATATAACCAAAATCTAGTGGTAAAAGCCATAGTTTTAGAAGGATTATTGTCATTGTTTATGCCCTAAACCTTAAATGTATATCTGATATACTTTTTTAATTTTACTCTCTGTTATATTTTTTGCCATTTTACATATTCCAGATATTTCAGTATTAATGAAATTTATCACTGAGTAATTTGATTTTCAGAGATTGTAATTTCAAAGGGCAAAATGAAAAGCTGCATATGAATGAACAATTTTAGTTTCATATATTTTATGACTACCCCAGCTGTTCCAAATTCCCACTTCCACAGATGACTTCTGATTTCAGTAAGAAATGATGTAAATTGGGTGATATAAATCCACATAGTTGGTATTGGAAAATCATCTTAAAAACCTTGAAGTACTGCAAAAACCTGAACTGGACTTTGGAATTCCATAGCCACCACTTAATTTCAATCTTGGGTCAATAAACACTACTGCAGGAAGTACCATCTATTTACTGTCTCCATTTTACCCATTTTGTTTTGAACAACTTTATTCTATTTTAAATCTGACAATAGTGAAGTGGCTGGATCTTCAGTATCTTCTTACTATTAGGTTTTTGCTGTTGTTCAATATTTATTTTCATTTGTTATAAACAGAATCATCTTCATACAGAATAGAATACCTAGTTGGTTATTTTAATAGACATGTACTTTGAATGCAATAAAATGCTGAATTAAATTGGGCAATTATCAAAAGACTTTATGCCTTTCTAGGCAGTGTGGGATGTTTCCAAAAGGAGCAGAAATTTTGGTTACAATTCAACACTTTAGAAGGCAGCAAAAGGCTAGATTGGTGAATGTGGTTTCAAATATTACTCAATAAGCTTTAAAATTGAAACAGTTTATATCAAATACAATGCATATTCTTGCATTTATTGCATTTAGTTCTCCTGTGTTTCCCTTTAAAAGCTCAAGGTGGCATATATAGTTGTACCCAATTTTATCCCTCAACAGCAAACCTTTGATATGGGTGAAACAGAAATTTACTGGCTGGTCCGAAGTTACCTATTGAGATCTGCAATCAAAGACATTGTAGTCTTCCAGAGCTAATTCCAATATCTTAACTACTACACTATACTACTACCCTCAGTGTAGTCATTAAGATACAAAATAGATTGATGATATAGATATATAAAATACAATTGTTCCTAAACTGTTCCTGCCGATTGAGAAAACAGAATATTGAATGTTTAATAATATCAAGAATCTAATGCATACAAAGTATCTGCTTTGCATCCATATAAATGAAGTAATTCATAATAAATTCATAACCATGCAAATTTCACCCAGAAAATTGAGATTAATACAGGCAATTCACAGGTGAAAAACATCTTATTTAAGGACATCCCCTAGAAACTATTACGAAACATGATGGATATGTTGTCCTTCCTTGAGTGGACGAAATGCTGAAATGACACTATGCTTTTGGGAACTGCTGAAACCACATGTTTTTTAATATACAGCCGGTTTTTAGCAATTCCTGAAAGAATTGCTTCAGCACTTTGTCTGCTCAAGGAAGGACAATACCATCCACCATTTTGTACTAGGCATTCTGTTTGTAAGTACAAGTCTGACTTACATACAAATTGGTGTTAAAGACAGATGTAGAAAATGGAACTTGTTCTTAACCCAGGGACTGGGTCTGTATTGTATATAATTAAATCCTGAGAATTAAATTAAAGCAATGTAACTTCCAAAACGGAATGTAGCCAAGACATAAATAGCTACAATCTTGAGATTCTTAATGATGACATTAGAAGAGCACATCATCTTTGCAGTTTAATTGAATATTTGCAATTTGCAGTAAGAAGACTGCTGATCTTTAAACAGAAGTGGCAGAATTTTAAACAGTAATCTATAATATTCCCTTTTAACTTTGGGATTAGGATAGTGCCATTTTTGTGTGGGTTTGCAGGATCTATGCCATGTTCATTAGAATTTTCAGAGACTAAATAATCCTGTAATGATCCCAACAAAAGTGTAGGGTAGAGACCACCATGAATGTATCACATTCCTGTATTCTATTTAAGCATGAAGGGAATAGGCCCTAAAGTAAGAACCAGCCATTTGTTTGTTTATTTACAACCAACCATCTTCTACCCTCATGGAGCCGGGCATCTTGGCCTTACAGGTAGAGTATTTCAAGTCATTACCCCATAGCAAGCTTTGTAAAAGATCATCACTTGAACCCTTTCTTTACGCATGGACCAAAGTTTTCACCCTTCCTAAAAAATAGACTTCCTTTTCAATGCAGGTGCTACATAGTTTAGTAATATCAACTTTGGCAGAACAGCCCTGAATAGCCAATTTGATTACAGTCAGTTCAGATCTTGGAAAGCTATATTTGTTTGTTTGTTTAAAAGCAAAACATACATCAAACAAACATACCTTATACCGGTAGTCCTCAACTTATAATCACAATTGAGTCCAAAATTTCTGTTGCTAAGTGAAATATTTGTTACATGAGTTTTGCCCCATTTTACAATCCTGCTTGCCACAAATGTTAAGCAGGGGTGGGATTCAAATTTCTTAACAACCAGTTCTGTGGGTGTGGCCTAATTTGTGGGTGTGTGGTCATGTGACTGGCTGGGCATGGCTTGCAGACTGGGTGTGGCTTGGTGGTCATGTGACTGGCTGGGAATGGCTTGTATGTAAATATTATAAATATTTATGTAAATATTGAATTTTTTATAAATAACAGCAACTTTTACCCAAATTCAGGCACAGCAGGCAGGCAGATTGAGTTTCTCACAGAATCACAGATTCATCCAGAGATCTATCTTTCTGCAATCGGCTATCTGAGTCTGTTGCATAAAATTTGCTTGCAAGCAAACTCATAAAATTTGCTAGCAACCAAACTCACAAAATTAACTCACAATATACTATGTATGTAAATAATGATTTTTTATTTAAAAAAGAGCAACTTTTACCCAAAATCAGGCAAAACAGGCAGGCAGATTGAGTTGCTCACAGAATCACAGATTCATTCAGAAATCTATCTTTCTGCCCAGCTACCTGAGTCTACACTGAAAAATAGAAGTTTCAGTCCTAAGGAAGGTTCAGTTCTGCTTTCAGATTAGCTAGAAAGCAAGAAATTCATTGGTTTCCTGTTTTCTAGCTAATCTAAATCTCCTGGCACAGCAGAACAGCTGATGGTCAGAGAAAAAAAGGAAAAATAGCAACTTAGCAGGCAAGTTTGATGGCACACATGCCAGGTAAGGAGTGAATGGGCAGGGTGGGGTCAGCCAGTGGCATGATTTGCCAGTTCTCTGGCAGGTAGAATCCCACCCCTAGTGAGAATTTCCATTATTAAATGATGCAGTCATAAGCTTGATGACTGGTGACTGCACTGCTCAGTGATGGCTATCCAAGCACTTTCTATTCCTAGCTTGATCTTCCCAGCCCAGAGTCTCAGTTCTTCCAACATAATGAGTTGCCTTCCCTTAAATTCTCCTCAACAATCTAATTCCCCTTTCTGCCTTTTGGCTACCCTGCATCTTGATTTGTTGGGCAGCAAGCAGACTCAGAATTGCATGGCTCTGGAGCTGCTTGTTGTATACCTGACCCAGTCTTTGCAAAACAGCTTTTATCTACATAAGGCCTTCTTCTTGGGAAGAAACCATCACAAGTGATTTCAGGATGAAAGTGTCACATGACTAGCAGCTGCCTTGCAAAAGACCAGTCTACGTGTGCTTGTTCAGCAGTGGGAAAAAGAAATCAGCAAAGGTCAGCTGGAGGCATAAGAGCAAAGCGCAGAAGGTACTGAGGACTGCAGGGGACCAAAAAGATGGAAAGATTGGTGGTTAGGAAAGCATCCTGTGATCATAAGTGTGGCCAGGCCACCAAGCACCCAAATGTTGATCACGTGACCACAGGAACACTGCAGTCAACGACTGGGCATAAGTACCATTTGTTCAGCATCACTATAACTTTGAATGTTGCTGAACGAATTGTTGAGACCTGTAACAGTATGTGGGGATGACCTTGGGAGACAGGAAAGAGATGATTCCTCTATCCTGGTCCTTTTAGATCTCTCAGCAGCTTTCGATACCATCAACCATGGTATCTTGCTGCGGCGCCTTGAGGGGTTGGGAGTGGGGGGCACTGTTTTACAGTGGTTCTCCTCCTACCTCTTGGGCCGTATGCAAGTGGTGTTGGCAGGGGGGCATAGATCAGCCCCAAGGCTCCTCATTTGTGGGATCCCTCAGGGGTCAGTGCTCTCGCCCTTCCTGTTCAACATCTACATGAAGCCGCTGGGTGAGATCATCCATGGTTTTGGGGTGACGTATCACCAGTATGCTGATGATACCCAGCTTTTCATCTCCATCCCAAACCAACCCAGTGACACCCTCAACATGATGTCCAGGTACCTGAAAGTGGTGCGGATCTGGATGGGGAGGAACAGGCTCCAGCTCAACCCAACTTAGACCGAGTGGCTGTATGTACTGGCATCTCGAGTTGTCAAGGACATTCCATTTCTGGCTATGGGGGGAGAGATGTTGCCTCCCATAGATAGGGCTTGCAACTTGGGTGTCCTCCTGGACTCACAGCTCAGTTTGGAGGAGCAGGTGGGAGCTGTGGCCAGGGGGGCATTTGCCCAGCTTCATCTGGGTGAAAGTTGTGCCCCTACCTGAACCGAGATGCCCTACGTACAGTCACTCACGCGCTCGTCACCTCCCATCTGGACTACTGCAGTGCTCTTTACATGGGGCTGCCCTTGAAGATCATGTGGAGGCTTCAACTTGTCCAAAATGCAGCAGTGTGGGTTGTGATGGGCGGGTCCCGATACTCCCACATCACACCTCTTTTACGCGAGCTGCACTGGTTACCGGTTGCCCTCCGGGTGAGATTCAAGGTGCTGGTGTTGACCTATAAAGCCCTTCATGGCTTACGACCAGATTATTTGTGGGAGCCCTGCAGCCAGCAATGGTCTCCCAGCGTCCTGTGTGCTCCCATAGGCAGGGCCTCCTTGGGGTGCCATTGCCCAGACAATGTTGGCTGGTGGCCACTAGGGGCCTTCTCTGTGGGAGCACCCACCCTCTGGAATCAACTTCCCCTGGAGCTTCGGGTGGCCCCTGACCTTTAATCTTTCTGCCATGACCTAAAAACATGGCTTTTTCAGCTTCCCAACCTGGACTAATGGAGGGATGGGAATTTTTAGCAGTTAGCCTTTATGGTTAGTTTAGTGAGATTTCTTATTTTATTTAATTCTGTTTTAATTTTTGTACTGTTTCTTTTTAATGTAAGCCGCCCTGAGTCCTTCGGGAGATAGGGTGGCATAGAAGTCTCATAATAATAATAATAATAATAATAATAATAATAATAATAATAATGTCTAAAGAATTATCAGATAAGAGGGGAGATCCCACAGCTACAAAACATTTAGAAAAAAATGCAGAAAGGATTCTTCCTAACCTATCAGAATGCAAACAGAGATGGTGACAGATTTGTATTTTCAGGCTTGCAAGATCTGTTAATTAATTAATTTATTTATTAAATGTATTTGCCGCACATTTCACCTCAAACTGAGCTAATTAGCCTTACAATAAAGTTGAATTAGCTATCTGGTCTGCTTCCTGTTTACCTGGGAAGGCTGATCTGTATTGGAAGAATGCTATTGTATTCCCCAACTTCTCTTTGTTAGGCTAAATATAACCTAGTTCCTTTAACTGTTCTTCATACAATTTAATCTGCATGCTTTGCTTCTTTGCCTATGCAATATCTTGTGTATACACCTCTATCAAAATCATCCTCCTTATTCTCTATGGCTCCCTGCTGGCTCATATTTATTCTGTGTTCTATGAGGACACACAGTTTGTTCCAAGAATTACTTCCTCTTCAGAGACTGCCTATTCTGCACTGAGTATCTAGTATTTCCTATATAAATGCAGAAGCTTATATGTCTTGCCATGAACAGCTTTGCTGAATAGACTCAACATTCAAGTCAGTCTAGACCTTTCTGAACCTTAAGCCTATCCTCTAAAATGTTAGTAATGCCCTTGCCCCAGTTTTGTGCAATTGAATGAGCATCCCTTCTATCTCCATCTTTGAATCATTTATATTAATGTTGAAGAGTGCTGCAAAGCACCCATTGCAAAGCTCCTCAAGCAAGAACACAAACATTATTTATCTTACAGGTCATGAGAATATTTGTCTTCTTGTCTATGTCTATTTGTCTCACAAATACTGTGTAATTCCAAACAGAAACTTCTTTTGTACATCCCCTTGCTTAGACTCTCCTTGGGGGGAAAAGATACACAACAGAAGCAAAAAAAATGTTTCTGATATGCTGAAGACAAGGAAAAATAGAAGAGGGAAGAGGGGAAAGCTAATAGATTTGCTGAGTTTCCCAATGATTTGGATCCCAGGCTGCTAGCTTGAGCTGATGAGACAAATTTCAACTTGCCTGCTGCTTACAGAGGCATACTATTTATGTGAAATAACCTAGACAAATTATATAAAAGTTTTTGTTCAAGGAACACATTTTAAACAGTGGGGAAAAACTATATGATTAATAATTATCCTTAGGATTTACTTATTTAATCATTAAGTTTGATTAAAATTGAAAGTGGAAATTGAAAACTATCATTTATATATCTAAAAGTACTTGTCCATTTCAGCTACATATGTTGTGTATCTAGCCCAGGTATGTAATATGTGTGTATATATACATTTACATGTGGCTCAACCTGCAAAATCTCATGCACTTTTGTCAACATTTGCCCCTTTATACTCATGTATCTCATAGGATACTTCTCAAATGAAAATGATGCTTTGTTTATTTCACATCATCTACTGCACAAAACATTCTGCTCTACTAACCTTACTAGCCCTTAATTTATCACTGGACTTGTTGTGGGTTTTGCTGCAACTGACCCACGGGCTACCCCTTTGAAATTAATTATGGTGAAATTATATATTCTATGAATAGTATGAAAGAACAACTGTGTAATTATAGAAGAAAGGAAAGGGGGAAAGGAGATGGGAAGGTCAGTATATTGTAAGCATGGGAAATTCCAAGATTGGAGAGAGAAGTGACAAGAAGTCGTTTGTATTTCCTTGTGTTCCCCTAACTCAACATCTGTCATAAAAGCAGTTTATTTTTTGCATTTAATGCCAGTGAACAAGGACTACAAAAAGAGAGTGAAACCTCATTTAATTTAACACAAGCAATCGCTGGTAAACATGAATATGACTGAGCCTTAAGCTTGGCGCAAAAAAAAGCAGGTGACATCTTTTGGAATATATGATAAAATGTGTAAAGTTTTTGTACAAGAAATTTTCCAATCACATCAAAAGCATCATGCACTTTTATAGGAATACATAAGAAAAAATAATTAAGTAAAAGCACGGTATTTTTAGATCACCTCTAAAACAGGGGGTCAAAACCCACAACTTTCCAGATGTCAAAACCCCTATTCAAAGTGGGTTGGACCCCCAGTCCTGTGCTTCTTGTTTTCTTAGGCTTGGGGAGAGTAAGGAGCAAAATTATTCACTCTACCTTGCAGATGATTAATATATTTTTGTCTCTCTTAAGAATTCTAATGTACCACCTCCAACCAAATTGGAATTTTAGATTGCACACTTTTGGAATACAGTGCTCAATGCCAGATAAAGCTTGGCATTTCCCAAGGCTGGCTGAAGATATATGTTGCCTAATGGACAACAGCATAACAATATATATTTTGTTCAAATCTCTGTTTGATAAGGCATTATCTTTGAATTTTGACAAGATTCTACCTCAAGTAAACATAATATTTTATTTGAAAACCAGCTGCTACTCAAATTCTGTCCTCATCTTTGTTGCATTATATTCTGTTTATTTTCTATTATTTTATTTCTGTTTATTTCTGTTTATTTCTATTTTTTGGATCTCTATGAGCTGGAAGGGAAAGAGGGGGAAAGTGGTTTGATACCAATAGAGATTTTTTTCTATAAAATTATCGTAACAGTTTTGATTTTTTACACAAATATACAAACAATAATATTTAGATATATGAAATGGTTAATATCTATGATTTTTATTCACAGCAAAGTAATGGAAACTGGCCCACAGCAGGAAATGGCAGTTCTCATTCTAAGCCTTCATGAAGGGAATTTAATTAAATATATATCATCTATGGGCCAAAGAGGCAATGGCTGCCTAGTTTAATAGTTAATTAATCTTTTTTATTATTACTATTATCTAAGACCTTTAAATTATTATTTAGCCTCCACTGTAATTAGGTTAAAATCCCTTTTGTATTACCATCTCATTTTCTTCTTATCAACTAAACAGCATGGTCTCTAAAAGTACAAATCTCTTTATTAGAAGTAGGACGAGCTGCCTTGTGTAGCATTAATGAATCTTTCATTAGTTCATTCAGAAATCATTGCATAATAAGTGAAATGAGAAAAAAATCATTGGTCTTTTTTCTGGTTGTTGTTTTCTCTGTGAATTTTTGAGGATGCTCCCATAATTCTGATTTGTTTTGACTTTACTGAGGCTTCTATGCCATTGCAATCCATAAATACCCCGAGAGTCATCAAAAGGATTAAAAACAGTGTATCTGTTTTTAATATACATATACTGGACAAAAATATACACATGGTTGGAAAAGATGATTAATCAGCATATAGATTTAAAGCCAGAAATATTTTTGTTAGATATAAAACCAGAAAGCTATGATAAAGGTATACTTAATGTTACATATATTGACAGCAGCGAAAATTGTATTTGCATAATATTGGAAAAATGAGAACACCCCACCAGACAAAAACATAATTCAGAAAATATTGGACTGTGCAGAGAAGGATAGATTGATATTAAAAATAAAAGATAAAGAAGATACAGAGCACTATTCAACTTGGGATAGTTTTTATCAATGACTAGCTATAAGAGGTAGAAGTTAGATGAAGAAAGATTATTGCTATATGTATGTAAAAGATGAACATTGTCTATGACTTTAAGTATGCTAGTATAATTAATATGATTATAAATAAGCTAATATATATAAATATTGCTATAATTATTGTGCGTATTATTATTATCACTATCAGTATATCTGTTGCTTTTTTTGGTAAAATGAAGTGCCTGGACAATACACTGTTTTCAAAATGTTTTCAAAATATGTATATATAAATTAATTTTTTTAAAGGATTAAAAACAGCATATCAAAAATACAGTGAAAATAAAGGAGTAATTATCTGCATTTACTCAATATTCAGAGGAATAAACAATCCATTATATATTATAGTATGCATTCATGAGGAGTCCACATTCAAAGGCTTTTGGAATAAACAGTCTTTAAGTGCTTTTTTGAAAATCAGCTAGATAGATCCTCCCTGATCTTAGGAGGGACACTTTTCCAAAGAATGGGGCTGTGATTAAGAAGGGTTTCTGGATTAAAATACATCTAATAATACAAAGAATTTTGAAGAACAACATTCCATTGAAACCAAAACTTTTCATGCTGGGATTAATGGACAGCCAATCAGAAAAAAGCCATAGAAGATTATTCTAATACATGTCTTCAGTTATGATCATTTGTTCAGGAACTGTTTGAGGTTACAGTGATACTGAAAGAAGGATCTTATGACAGTTTCTCAAAGTCATGATTGTTGCAGTGACCCAGAGGTCATGTGATTAAAATTTGGGCATTTGGCAGCCCATCGCACATAATCACTACCCCACCTATCATGTTCTCCTTCTCTCTATAGCCCCTGCTGTCCTAGCTGACCCTTTGCCATCTTCTTGCTCCTGCTGTTGTTTTCATGAGGCTTTCTTCCCCAGACCACATATAACAATTTCTTCATGAAACCTGGGGAAGATAACCTCATGGGGCCAGCAGCTGATTTCTTGAAGATCCAGGCAGGCACACCCCATCAACAGCAGGGGCAAGACAAGGTGAAGATTAGCAGGGATGGATGACTGCAGAGGGACAAGGGCTATTACAGCTAAAGTGGCTGAGACTTCCTGCAGAAGTGCAGCTTTATATAAAATATATAAATGTATTTATAATCTCTGTCAAAAAGATCAAAAGGTTTTTTTTTATAATCTTTATTTGTCTTTTCTATTTCTTTTTTTAAACTAATATGAACATTCAACAATTGAAAGAAGCTTGACAGGATAGCATGAAGAGCAGTTGCCTATAGAGTCATCAAGAATTAGACATGACTGAACAGTTAAAACAACAATTTGTCCTTATTATCTTTCTTTCCTTTAGGGTTTTTACTTTGTGAAAAAAAAACTGCAATAAAAATTACACATAAAAAGAAAGATAATTGGTAGCCAATACAGTGTCCCCCTCATAAAAGGGTTACATGCAATATATAGTAGCATCCATCACTAATGGGACCACAGCATTCTGAGCCAATTGAAGTTCTAGATGATCTACAAGAGCAGCCCCAAATAAAGTGCATTGCAAATAAGAGATGATTAAAATCATGAGTTCCCCAGTCTAGGTAAAATCATAACTGGAAGATAATATGTAATTGCACAAAGCACTTCCCATCCACAGATGCCTTTGTTTCTAGAACAGTAGCTAAGAATCCAGGAAAAGACCAGGGTTGTGAACCAGTTTCACCCAGAGTAACAAAACCCAATTCAGAATCAAGCATTTCTGATTCCACAACCACTTTGTTTTGTTGGGTTTAAGTCTGAATGTGGTCTTTTTCATCTAGACCTAACAACCATCAGATGCTGGGATGGAAATTCAGCCACGTCTTTTCACCTCAAAAAAGATATGCAACTGAATATAGCTGAATGTGTGGATACTGATGATGGGCTTGGGCTGATGGATTATCCACAGTTTAGGAGCAGTGAGATCATTAACTTCTGCTGCATCCCATCTTAGATGACCCTGAATAAGATCTTACTATTATTGACTGGAACTTTCCATTTAGAAAGTAAGAAAACCACTTGAAAACAGTGTCTCCCACTTCTAACTTCAGGAGGCATTTCAAGAATTTTGATATCAAAAAAGAGAACCAGAAAGATTAACAGAATAACAGAGTTGGAAGGGACCTTGGAGGACTTTTAATCAAGCTCCTGCTCAAGCAGCAATCCCTTATATGACTAGGAGAATCTCACTTCCACTATCCCAGTCTAACTACAGATTATCAACATGGGGAGTCTATATGTTTTAAATATAATACCTAGGCCTGAAATCTGATTGAAAAGAGTCCATATT
The DNA here is from genome assembly GCA_009733165.1 of Naja naja. Taxonomy (NCBI): domain Eukaryota; kingdom Metazoa; phylum Chordata; class Lepidosauria; order Squamata; family Elapidae; genus Naja; species Naja naja. The sequence goes on along the minus strand of CM019151.1, from coordinate 133,310,261 downwards.
ATTATTTTCTTCCAGGTTTGTTTAATAATTGTAGATGAACTATTTCTCAATAAACCAAAAATAAGATTAAAGACTAGACAATGTGGTATATACCAACTCCACCCTCCAAATGTGCATTAATTAATAATCTAACTCAACTATTACCTCCCTAGAGTTGTCAGAAGCCAGGAAAGACAGAGATCCAGAATACAAGTGACAGAATTGGCACCATGAAGAATCCTACCCTTTCCATGGATTCAGTAGGTTCAGCTCATCCCAGATAAGACTGTAACATATAGCCCAAGGCACCTGAACAGAACGTGCAAAAGTTCAGTTGGATCTGAGGGGTTTTATGTTGATAAAACATAAAAGATTACAATGTTTAGAAAAATTCCCTCAGCTGTTCAACAAATACTTATTTATTTACTTATTTTTGTTAAATTTATTTGCCACCTATCTCAGTGTAGCTTACAACAATAAAAACAGAGAAAGGAAGAATAAGAATAGAGAAGCATACACACAATTACAAAGTAATGGGACAATAAAACAATTAAAAAGAAAACAATGAGACTATAGTGATATAAGAACAAAAAATTGACAGGATTTTGAAGCAAGGAGTGAAGGGGAGCTGGAATTTGCTATTCATCTTGTAGCCACCTCTGGTGTGGTTCCCCCTATTGGATCCCAATGTTCTTCAATGCTTATCCTTTGCTAAAATGGCTTACTGCTCATATTACCACAATGCCAACTAGAACCTGATTTTTTAAAATTCATGCCTGACCAGATTTGGTTTAAATTTTCACCAGTGGTGCTCAACTGCTTTTTCTCCTGGAGCTTCCAATAAGCCAATTAGCCCATTTCATCAGTAGACAGAAAGAGGCCGCTCAGGTTCATTTTTGTTTAAGCCTATAGCTAACCCTTTATTTCAACTAGCAATTAAGGCCTCAGCAGAATTGCCCATCCAGGTTTTATAAATTGCCATTTGAAAATCAAATGAACCCATTAAATACCTGGAACAGACTAATTTGAATAGGTTTATCCCCCATGCATAAGATATATTTGAATGTCCATTGTTCATGTCTGCCTAAGATTATTAAACAATATGGCTTTGATTTCAATTGCTTCATCAAATCCCCAAGGTGTTTAGTCAAAAATCACATGGGTATATTCTCCCAGCTCTACTAGCTAGAAGCACAATGAATAACCTTACACGTCAACAGAAATTATTTCCTATGAATGAGATTGCTTATGAGGTTTTATTGACTTTCTTTTTTTGAGGGACTGTATTAAGCCACTCCATAACTCTTACCATAAAATAAAAGATACTGGCAAGGGCTGGTGCTAGTTTTATTACATATAACTTGGCTGGTCCTATTGACCATAAGGTCTTTTATAGTGGCTGCAAAACATTTGCAGAAGCGGCTAATGTCATGCCAAATATTTGCATGCAATTAAGTACATGAAAATAGCATGGAAAGCTGAATATCCAAGAACTATTACTATTATTCACTGTCTCAATTGGCAAATTATTCAGGGCCATATCAAGCAAAGATTTTACTGCTTTTGTTTGTGTATATTGCCTTTTCATCCTAAAGGCCCAGAAATATATGAATATATTAATATCCTTCCCAAAAAGAAAGAGTATGATACCATATATAACAGAATGAGAGTTGGAAAGGACCTTGGAGGTCTTCTAGTCCAGCTCCCTGCTCAGACAGGAGACCTTATACCAGGGGTGTCAAACTCGCATCATCACAGCATCATCACATGACATATCGGGACTTTTGTCCCTTTGCTAAACCAGGTGTGGGTGTGGCCCGCACGTGATGCATCTGGCCTGCAGCCCTGCCTTATACCATTCCAGAAAAATAGCTGTTCAGTCCCTTCTTAAAAGCCTCCAGCAAGGAAAATAGTTTTCTTTGGAAGTTTGGTTATATATTTGTATTTTAATTATAATTTTGTATTATCTTATTATCATTTAGAAATAAAAAGGGAGTATAAGAATCTTAAAAATATACATTACATAAAGCATTGGAACCCAAATTTGGCAGCCTTAGATGGAGAGCCTAATGTGGAGAGAAGGTGAAGATGAAAACAATGTGATCAGATGCTGCCACCTGAAAAAAATGTGCTTCTCAAATATGATTGCCAGGTGAGACAATGACAAAATGAGACCCAAATACACCATATGTTCAGCTCACAAAACAGAGTGGTTAGTAGATTTGCAATGCAATGCAATTGTGATTACTGTTAAAATAATTTGCTTTTATTGCAAGTTGACTGTGAACCATGCCTTCAGGTTTTCGTGAAAAGCCTTTGTTCACTTCTAGACAAATACTGTAAGAAAATTAATAGCACTGTCACCCTGCTCTCTCTTAAGAATTAGGTAGGGCCTCAAAAAAAGATATAATAAGAAACTTGTTCATAAAGCAGAAACACTTTAATCTCCAGAGACATTTGTCTGCTGCTTCACAAAATCATTACCTTCCCCTTTGCTTGAAGCCACCTATTTTTCAGATAAAGAACAAACAACCTGCCATCTGCATGTCAAGTATCTCGAAGAACTTAAAACTGACTGCTACCAGTTGCCTGCAGCATATCAACAGACACCCATGTAACTAGGTTTTGTCGGTGGTGATTTGGCTGATTGCTAATGCGTATAAAGCTGCAAGCACAGGAGACAAAGCTAGCGGTTCACTGTAAGGTCATATCTGGGTTTGACATGGAAAGTAATAGACCTTTTGCTCTCAATGAAATTTCTCCTCCCCCTCCTGCTTTTTAATGAAATGACTTATTTTGAGCACAGTAGAAAAGACTCATTGTCTGGACGATTTTAGGAATGGATGTTTCTCAGTGCTCTTTTAACTCTATGAGAGGAAAGAAAGATATATCTATATTTATTTATTTATTTAGATTTATATGCCACCCCATCTCCGGGGGACTCGGAGTGGCTCACATAAAAGTCGAAATAAAAACATAAATACAAGAAATTAAAATATAAACTTCCAAATAAATCTCTAAAATGTAATAAAATCAATTAATTAAAAGAAAAACTCCAAACCAACTTCAATCCAGGCCGGCCTGTTCAAACAGACAAGTTTTAAGATTGCGGCGGAAGGAGCGAAGGTCGGGAGCCAACAGCAACCCCAGGGGGGAATTGGTTCCATAGGGTAGGTGCCCCAACAGAGAAGGCCCTCCCCCGGGGAACCGCCAGTTGACATTGTGTGGTCGACAGCACCCTGAGGAGGCTCTGTCAGCTGGAGCGCACTGGGTGATTGGAACTCGATGGCGGTAGGAGACGCTCCTGCAAATATCCTGGACCCTGGCCATGGAAGGCTTTATAGGTTAACACCAGCATCTTGAATCTTATCCGGAGAACAACTGATAACCAATGTAGATCGCTCAGGAGGGGTGTCACATGGGAGTATCGGGTCACTCCCATCACTACCCACGCGGCTGCATTTTGCACCAGTTGAAGCCTCCGTATAGTCCGCAAGGGCAGCCCTAGGTAGACAGCATTGCAGTAGTCAAGACAGGAAGCGACGAGTGCATGGGTGACTGTGCATAGGGTATCCCCATCCAAATAGGGGTGCAACTGATGCACCAGGCGAACCTGGGCAAATGCCCTCCTGGCGATGGCTCCCACCTGCTCCTCCATACTTTGCCATGTATCCAGGAGGACACCCAAGTTGCGCACCCTATCTACGGGGGCAACACCTCTCCCCCCATGGTCAATGTTGGAATTTCTTGGATAACCCAAGATGCCGGTAGGCACAGCCACTCAGTCTTGTCTGGGTTGAGCTGGAGCCTGTTTCTCCCCATCCAGATCCGTACCACCTCCAGGCAATGGGACATCACAGGGAGGGCATCACTGAGATGGTCTGGGGTGGAGATGAAGAGCTGGGTATCATCAGCATATTGATGATACTTCACCCCGAAACCATGGATGATCTCACCCAGTGGCTTCATGTAGATGTTGAACAGGAGGGGAGAAAGAACCAACCCCTGAGGCACCCCACAAGTGAGGGGCCCTGGGGTTGACCTCTGTCCCCCTACCAACACCGATTGTATGCATCCCGAGAGATAGGAGGAGAACCACCGTAGAATGATGCCTCCCACTCCCAACCCCTAAAGACGTCGCAGTAGGATACCATGGTTGATGGTATCAAAAGCCACTGAGAGGTCTAATAGGACCAGGATAGAGGAACATCCTCTATCCTGAGCCCTCCAGAGATCATCCATCAGTGCGACCAATGCCACCTCTATGCTGTGACCGGGCCTGAAGCCCAATTGATACAGATCTAGGTAATCAGCTTCTCCAGGAAAGTCGGAAGCTGCTGGGCCACCACACTCTCAACAACCATTGCAACAAAGCGAAGGTTGGAGATGGGATGAAAGTTGTTGAAATTGTCTGGGTCCAGGCCAGGCTTCTTGAGGAGGGGCCTCACCACCGCCTCCTTCAAGGCAGCAGGAAAGGATCCCTCCTGCAATGATGCGTTGGTAATTGGCTGGAGCCAGCCACGTGTACCCTCTCGGGCGGCATAAACCATAAACTATAACATATTTGTTAATGAAATAATTTCTATTGAAATTGCAATGGAGATAAATCTTATTGGTTTAGTAAATTAAGCCTGTGCAAAACATAAAATCCTTGAAATTAAACATAGAAGATGCAGGAGCAAAATAAACTTTTTTAAACCCATTCCTACTGAAAGTAGGTTTTGTCAATATGATCAGGCAATATAGACTTAGACTATATAGTATGTTAAGACTGATAAGACTACTAACAGCTACTAGACATTTCTAATAAAGGCTGCATTGTTTCAAAAGTAATTTGTTGAGGGCTACAAGGTGCTAGGGATAAAACACAATGGATGGCACCAGAACAAAAACTGAATGGGGACACTCATTGGCCTTTGCCATTTTCACTCAAGCATCTGGCTGCATAATAAGACAGATGGCTCTCATCAGAAGTTTGGACTGATCTCTTCAATAAAAATTATGAAATAATGCTGAGAGCCAATGAAATTAGCTCATAGTTGCTCTAGATTATCCTCTTTTGTTTTAGAGCTAAGAAGATGATAGTATCCAAATTCAGTTAGTAAACTTGGGCCTTTCTATGTGCTGTTCCTGAAGCCTGCTAGCACCCCCCTACCCAGTCCATGCAATCTCCTGCAAATCTTTCACTGAATCAAATCAGTTCTGGTGTGCTGGGTCAGTGGGTGACGAAGAAAAGTGTGGCTCCCATTTCAGTTAAAAGAAGAAATTTATTTCAGAATGTTGGAAAGTAAACTGCTTGCACCAAATTGTAGGACTTGTGTTGCCTTTTTTTTTCTGTTCCATTTGAGTTTTTCTCCAGTGTCAGCACAGCAAAGTTGCCAATAAAACTGAAACCTTGACAGGTGTGGAAGGAGAATTGGAGGAGATTCATGCTTTAGAATTTTGCAGCTCAGCCAAACAAAACAGTTTATTAACACTTAATAAGGAGTAGAAGGTCCACAACAGAAGTAAAAAGTATAGCAGCCCAGCAAGACAAAGCACAATATTAAAAAGGTGCAAAAGTTCTACATGTTGGCCATTTACAGAAAAAGGAGAAATCTCAGAGAGAGGAGTCTTAAGACAGAACAGAAAGAAATAGGGTGATAGGTAATAGTTTAAACATTGTCATAATAATAGCAATGGAAGAGTAATAATATAGACATAGCAATAAAATGGAATATAAGAATCACTCACATATCACTTTTATATGTTTGATTTTACAAAAGAAAACATCTCACCAATGCTTACAAGGTGATACAATAAAACTATCTGTTAAGGTAGTAGCTTCATGTGTCTCTTGAGTCTGGGTCAATTAATAGGGTACAATTTAAAACAGAATTGTGACATGGGGGGTACAATAATAAACCAAAATCAACACAGTTTATATCATATACCATAATATATTTAATAACATACTATTCTCCAAGAAGCAAAATCCAGATTCATAGCTTTGTAATGTTGTAAACAAATCAGTGCAAGCCTCAAAATAAAGAGGTAACATGATAATTTCATGTTCTTTGAAATGAATGAACAGTTCGATATTGGGATCCCCTTCATATGTAGTTATCTCACTTTGTATGCTGAACTTGATAATATTGAATGAAATCAGCTAGAAAGCATATATTATCTTTATATTATGTAAAGTTAAGTTATATCCAATGCACATTAAAAAATCAAACACTGAAACATTGCATATGTCAGTGTCTATCAAATCTGGAAATCTCAAGCTAAGCAGATTCTGCCATCAGCCACCTTCTCTACATAGATGACACCAAGTGAATGCTAAGAGCAAATGAGACATTGACTCACTGATCCACATAACATGGATCTACAGTGAGGACAATGGGATGTCATTAGGATTGGAAAGGAATGGCTAGATGGAGAAGGAAGGTAGTTAGGACTGATAGGATAAAATTTCCAGTGGGCCATATGCAGACATAGAGACCAGCTACAAGTATTTTTACTTATTAATTTATTTGATTTGTCAATAGCTTACAAGATAATAAGTATAAGGGTAAACATAGTTATGAATACATGAAATGAATACATATAAGAAACAATAAAAGAAACGATAAAAGAAACAATAGAACAGGGACGGTAGGCACATTGGTGCACTTATGCATGCCCCCTACAGACCTCTTAGGAAAGGGGTGAGGTAAATAGTAGAAAATCTAAGGTTAAAGTTTTTGGGGTTTGGGGAAGAAACCACAGAGTCAGTTAGAGTATTCCAGACATTGACCACTCTGTTGCTGAAGTCATATTTTCTGTAATCAAGTTTGGTGAGGTTAACCTTGAGTTTGTATCTATTGTGTGCTCTTGTATTGTTATGGTTGAAGCTGAAGTATTCATTGACCGGTAGGACATTGCAATGTATGATTTTATATACTATACTTAGATCGGACCGAAGACGGCATAGTTCTAGGTTTTCTAGGTCTAGAATTTCAACTCTGGTGGCATAAGGTATTCTGCAATGAGTAGAGGAGTGTAGAACTCTTCTTGTGAAATATTTCTGGACTTTCTCAACTGTGTTAATATCAGATATCTGATGTGGGTTCCAGACTGATGAGCTGTATTCAAGTATTGGTCTAGCAAATGTTTTGTACGCCCTAGTTAATAGTGTGATATTACCAGAGAAAAAGCTACGTAGGATTAGGTTAACAACTCTTAATGCCTTTTTGGCTATATAATTACAGTGGGCTCTAGCACTTAGATCATTAGAGATGAGTATTCCAAGGTTATTGACAGAGTGTGGATCATCAACAAGGTCTTGACTATTCAGCTTGTATTTTATTTTCTGATTTTTTTTTGCCAATATGTAAAACAGAGCATTTATTTGTTGAGATTTGAAGTTGCCATTTGTTTGACCATTCAGATACATAGTCGACGTCTTTTTGAAGGGTAGCAGTATTGTCTGTGGTGTTGAATAGCTTTACATCATCAGCAAAGAGAACACAGTTGCTCTTAATATGATCACAGAGGTCATTTATATAGAGTATGGCGAGAGTTGGTCCTAGAACAATGCCTTGGAGGAGACCACTGTTGACAGGTACAGAATGTGATAGGATGCTCCCAATCTTGACCATTTGTTGTCTGTTTGACAGAAATGCTTCTATCCAGTTATGCAGTTGTCCACAGATGCCATAAGATCTTAGTTTTAGTAGTAGTTTGTTGTGTACCACTGAATCGAAGGCTTTACAGAAGTCAATGTAGATTGCATTTATTGCTTTGCCCTGATCGTTTTGTACAGTCCATATGTTTTTGCAGTGTAAGAGTTGCAGATTACAGGATAGGTGTTTTTCTGAAACGAAATTGTTTATTTGAGAATAGGTTGTTTGTCTCTAAGTGGAGGATAATGGATTGGTTAATAATTGATTCCATGACTTTACAGGTGACGCAGCATAAAGAGATTGGTCTGCAATTTTCAACTAGACTGGGGTCTCCCTTTTTGAAGATGGGGATGACTGTGGCTTGTGACCATAGGTTTGGCAAGGAACTGGTCCTGAAAGATTTTTCAAAGATTATGCTTAGAGGTTCGCTATGGCAGTGGATAGCTTTTTAAAGAAGTAGGCACATATTCCATCCGGTCCAGTAGATAGAGATGGTTTTAGGTTGCATAGTGCTTTTTCAGCATTGTCTTCTGTAAAATCGATATGTATTAGATCATTGTACTTTTCTGTAGTTCGACTAGGAAATACTGGGCATGATCCATTGCTGTTTACAAATACTGAGCCAAAGAATGTGTTATAGAGGTTGGCTTTGATGGTGTTGTCATTACAGTCTTTACTATTAGGTCCTTTCAGGGGTGGGATTGATCTTGAGTCTTTTAGTTTGTTTACAAAATTGTAGAAAGTGAGGGTGGAATTGGTGCGTAGAAGGTTTTCCTCTCGTTTAATGTGATAATTGGTGCATTCAGTCTTTATATGGTGGCATAAATTTTTGTATCGGCTTTTGAAGTTGGCAACGTGACCAGTATCTTTATATCCTACAATCACACGGGAACCACAATGAGGAGGCTAGGAAGACAGCACTATCCAAATGCCACCAAATGATAAGACAGGTCCTGAAGAGTCAGCTCAATGGAAAGAACAAGATCCATACCATCAGATATACTGCCTGTATACTGTATACTGGCCAAAGAAAGATATGGAAACTGCCAGTGTGAAGATCCAGAAGCTCCTCATAATGTACAAAGATTTCCATCCCAAGTTCAAAACACAGAGACTGTATACAATGCAGAAAGAGAGTGGAAGGGGTCTGATGCTCCTTCTGAATAAAACCCAGAACATCCAGAAGTACATCAGTAAGATGGTACCCAAAGATGACCTGCTTAAGAATGCTTGTAGCAGGGAGATGGGCGGAGCTGGAGTCACTGAGAGACGGAGGTGATCTTGACTCCTGAGATCACCCCCGATACTGCCGCTTCGGGACGGTCCCCCGGGATCTAAACCGACTCGTAGGGTTGGTGAAAGTTGGGGGCACCTTCTGTTGATCCCAGGGATGTCGCAAAGTCCCTGGTTGATCCAGGACAGCCCCTTTACCCAAAACGTGCTGAGGCAGCCATCGGACTGAAGAAGCTGTGACAGCTCCGGAGGAATGAGATCGGAAGAAGTTTGTCGGTCGGTGAGATCATTTTGTTTTTAACCCTTTGGGAACACCCTAGCAATTCTAATGGTGTGAAATTGAGAGTGAGGTGGACTAGGTGGCGGAAGAGATTGGGTTTGAAAGTAAAGAGTTTTGTTTCTTCTTTCTTTTTATGGCTCTAAAGACTTTCCTCTTACTTCTTCCTCTTGGGAGTCCTTGAATACCTTTTATATTTCTTGAATTTTGTCTCTTTTTTCCTTTTTTTGGGCACTAGGGATTCTAATGTAATTTGGTTATTTTGATCCGGTTACTTTTCATTTTTGCATATAAGAAATGGCCACGAGGTTTTTTGTCTTTCTTGTTTTGAATAAGACAGGAAGTGATACATTTTGGGAGCCATCTGGCAAGGAAGTGAAAGTTGGTTGCGAGATACAATATTGCTACCTAGAGGCCCGTTATCTTATATAAACATATACATTTGCAAGGACTGTATCCAAGGCTCTGTTGATTAGAAAGTGCTGAATAGGTGCTTTTGGAATTTCTTTGAGCCTGCAGTTTGGAACTGAAAAGTAAAGCGACCTTGGAGAGTTTTAAAATAAAAGAACTGGATTTCTTCGAGAGGCAAAAACAGAGGAACTGTTATCTTTCCTCTTTCACTAGTTGAGCTCTGGACTTTGCATAGTGGCAATGGAATAAAGAGTGATATTGCTTCCTGCCAAGGCTTTTTATTATTTGGAATTTAATTCTTCATAATTGGAGACCCTAAAAATATATTTTGTTATTCCTAAAGGATATTTTACTACTTTACTATTTTTTATTCTTTATTTTTTTATTGATATCTTCCTATTTTTCAATTTTCAGCCTTTTTCTTTCAGAGTTGGTTTTCACTTTGTACATTGGAAACAAGACAGTCAATTATTGGACCCTTTCTTTTTCTCTCCTTTTTCCTTTTTAAATTCAAGTTTTTATTTATACATTCTTTTCTTAGTTTTCAAATTTTTACCTTTTTTCAAATTATTGATATATTATTGATACATAATTGAACCCCTCTTTTTTTTCCTCTTACTATTTCCTTCCCTTTTTCTTGTTAAACAGGATTGTTCCTTTCCCTTTTTATAACACTAATTTTTGTTTTTTTATTTTTTGTTATTGGCCTTCATTCCTTTTTTCTTCCTCCTTTTTGGAATTGGTGCTGACAGTTTCTGCAACAATGAGTAGAAGATCTTCAATTCCACAAGTAACGGTTCCCACAACAGAAGAGGCAATACAGAAGATTTTACAAGCAGTAAGATTGGAAAAAAGTTAGATAAGACAGATGAAAATATAAGGGCTTTACAGCAAACAATGGAGAAATATGGTGAGAGGATGAAGAAAGTTGAAGAGCAGCAAGAACAAAGAGACAAGGAAATGAAGAGTTTTAACACCAGATTAAGGGAAGTTGAGAGTGACCATAATGAATCTCTGTGAAGCAAAATTGATAGATCGGAATTCTATTTGAGATTCCAAAATGTTGAGGAAGAGAAGGGTGAAAATTTATTGGAGAAAATGACACAGATTTTGGCAGAACTGCTAGAAATAACGGAAGAGAAGATGAGGGATGGAATAGATGAAATATTTCGTGTCTTTACAAGATATGCAACGAGGAATAAACTTCCAAGAGAAATTCATATTAGATTTACTAAGAAGAGTATCAAATCACAAATATTGCAAGCAGTCAGAGATAAGACGTTGAAGCACAACAATAAAGATGTCACGGTACTGAAACAGATACCAAGAAGAATAAGAGAGAGGAGAGGAGAATATGCATTTTATCCAGAGAATTACTGAAGAGAGGAATAAATTATAGATGGCTAATACCAGAAGGCCTCTTGTTTGTGTGGCGGGAACAAAGACATAGAATTGACACAGTGGAGAAGGCAGAATCATTCTATGATGGCTATTTCAAGGAAAAGAGGGAAATGGAGGACATGAAGAATTGATTGTGGAACTTCCAAAGGAAGGTGCAATGATAAGTGAAGAAGAAGAACTTGGAGCATTAGGCGGTTTACCTAGAGAACAAAAAGAAGTTAGAACGACTAGAGCAAAACAACCTATATATAAGACTTAAAATGGAAGGGAAAAATTTATTTCAATGAATATAAATGGACTCAATTCAATTGCCAAAAGAAGGAAAATATTTCATAAATTAGAGAAATTAAAATTTGATATAATTTGTCTGCAAGAGGTCCATATTAAAAAGCAATATGAATATGTATTAAGGCAAAGAAAGTTAGGAAAGCTATTTACATCACTGGCTCAATATAAAAAAGAGGAGTGGCTCTATATATTAAAGATACAATTATTGCAGAATTGATTTATACAGATGAAGATGGGAGGATTTTAATGGTGGAGATAATGGATAACAATACTAAAATGCTTTTGATAGCAATATACGCACCAAGTGAGAATGAAGAAGAATTTTATAAGAAATTATATCAAAAAGTGATTGAATTAGACTATGCAAATATCTTTCTGATGGGAGATTTTAATGGGATAATTAATGATCAACTTGACTACAAATCTGAAAGAACTAAAAAGAAAATGAGAAGAAAGCTACCCAAGTCCTTCTTTCAAATGATAGAAGAAATGAATATAAAGATATATGGAGAGAGAGAAATATTGGAAATAAAGAATTTACTTTTTATTCAAATAGACATGAATCATGGTCAAGAATAGATGTGATATGGGCATCTGCAGATATGGTTTTTCGATATACAGAAAATTCAAATCGAAAGTGGGACCTGGGCGGATCACAATCCACTGATAGTTGCCTGGAAAGGACAGAGGAGAAGATCTAGATGGACATTAAATAACATGATTTTGAAAGAAGAAGAATTTAAAAAGAGAATTGAGACAGAACTTATTTTTCTTCAAGGAAAACAGAAAAGAAGATACATCACTACAAACTCGCTGGGATGCGATGAAGGCTTATACAAGAGGTCAGATAATTGACTATATAAGGAAAAGAAATATTAAACGGAAGAAGACACTTAAAATATTGGAAGATGATTTCATGAAATTGGAAAAAGAACTACAACAATCACTGCAAGGGAAAGATATTAAAAGGAAAATGGATGTGATTAAACATAAAATGGCTTTAATGGACAAGGAAGAAGTCGCTCAAAAGATTAAAGGCTAAACAAAATTACTTTGAAAATGCTAATAAGCCAGGAAGATGGTTAGCATATAAAATTAGAAAGGAAAGAGAAACAAAGAAAATTAGCCAATTAATAGATGGAAAAGGGAATATACAGCATGGGAATGATGAAAAGAAAAAATTATTCGAGACTACTATGAAAAACTGTACTCTCAAGAAGATATTCTAGAAGAAAAAATTGAACAGTATCTACAAAAGACAAGATTACCACAGATACCTAAAGACATTGAAACAATGCTAGAAGGGAACATAACCATGATGGAATTGACAGAAGCCTTGAAGAAACAAAATACAGGAAAAGCACCAGGCCCAGATGGCTTACTGGTGGAATTTTACAAGACCTTCCAGGAAGTGTTAAGCTCCCCTTCTAGAAGTGATGAATGAAGTGCTACTAAAAAGAGAATACCTGAGACATGGTTGGAAGCTTATATTACCCTTATACCTAAAGAAGAAATGGACCTACAACAAGTTAAAAATTATAGACCTATCTCATTGTTGAATTCAGATTATAAAATCTTTGCTTCAATTCTGGCAGAAAGAATGAAAAGATACTTAAATGAATTTATTCACACGGATCAAAATGGATTTTTGCCAAAACGACAAATCAAGCAAAATGTGAGAATAATTTTAGATACTTTGGAGTATTATGAAGCACACCCTGAAAAACAGATGGCACTGATGTTTTTAGATGCTCAAAAGCATTTGACAATGTGAACTGGCGGTTTTGATATTGCAAATGATGCAAATGGGCTTTGGAAAAACTTTATACAGGCTATTGAGACAATATATAATAATCAAACAGCGAAGATATTGGTAAATGGAGAGTTGACAGAATCTATAGGGATAAGAAAAGGAACTAGACAAGGTTGCCCTCTGTCGCCCCTGCTGTTTGTTTTAACACTAGAAGTACTGAATAGAGCTATCAGAGAAGATGAAGAAATAAAAGGAATGAAAATTAAAAAAGAATATAAACTACAGGCGTTTGCAGACGATTTGGTATTCATACTAGAGGATCCACTTAAATCAGCACCTAAGTTGATAGAACAAATAGAAGAATATGGAATGGTGGCAGGTCTAAAAATTAATAAAGACAAAACAAAGATCCTAACAAAGAATATGTTAGCAAAAGCAAGAAAGATTTAGAAGATTTATTAGAGATACAGATTGCAAATAAAGTTAAATATTTGGGAATATATATAACGTCAAGATGCAGTACTTTGAAAGAAGACAATTATATAAAACTCAAACAGCAGATAGCGACAGATCTTGAAAGATGGGAAAATATACAACTATCCCTTATTGGCAGAATATCGACAGTTAAGATGAATGTATTACCTAGAATTCTATATTTATTTCAGACAATCCCAATTAGACTTGGGAAAGAGTACTTTGAAGATTTAAATAAAATCACATCAAAATTTATATGGCAGGGCAAAAAGCCAAGAATTAAATTTAAGCTATTACAAGATGCAAGGTCAAGAGGGGATTTGCACTACCAAATTGGGAATTGTATTATCAAGCTGCAAGTTTGATGTGGGTGAAAGAATGGATAACATTGAGAAATAATAGATTGTTAACTTTAGAGGGTCATGATTTATTACTAGGATGGCATGCTTTCTTATGGTATAAGGGAACTAAAAACAAGGATATTTTAGAAGACACTATGTTCGAGAAGCTTTATTTTTAAATTGGGAAAAACTAGAAAACAACATTATATACAAATTCCATTATGGGTATCTACTATTGAAGCTTTCTCATATTCAATAATATATAAGAAGGAACAAACAGTTAGATATGGAGAGATTTTAAATGAAAAGGGTGAACTCAAATCGATGCAAACACTACAAGAACAAGGTATAAAAATGAATTGGTTTTCATATTTGCAAATACAATCTAGATATGATGAGGATGTTAGGACTGAAGGTATTTATAAAAACCAACTGAACTAGATAAAATTTTGATGGGTACGAACGAAAAAGTGATTAAAAACTCTATGGTCATTTATTAGAAGTTAGAATGGAAGAGGAGCAGGTTAAGGAAACAATGATTGCTTGGGGAAATTTTGGTTATGGGATAGATCTAGAGAGATGGCAAACACTGTGGGATCAGAATTATAAAATGACAATGTCAACTGCATATAAAGAAAATTTGTATAAGATGTTTTACAGGTGGCACCTATCCCGAGAAGGATTGCAAGAATGTTCAAGGACAAATCGGATAAGTGTTGGAAATGTCATCAGATACCTGGCTCCTACTACCACATGTGGTGGACTTGCGCTGATGCTAAAAGATATTGGACTAAAATCCACATGTGGTTGGAAAAATGACACAACAACATATAGACTTGAAACCTGAGATATTCCTGTTGGGAATTGTACCAGAGACACTTAACAAAGAACTGAAATATTTGATTGTTAATGTACTGACAGCTGCCAGAATTGTATTTGCTAAAAACTGGAGAAATGATAAGACACCTACATGCAGGAGGAAGTGATTAAGAAGATTTTGGACTGTGCCGAAATGAGTAGATTAACATTTGAAATTAGGGACCAAGAAGAAAAGCAGTTTTATAAGATATGGAATATGTTCTATCAATGGTTAGATAAAAAAGTTTGGTAATATATTTTTGGGAATATAAAGATAGAACTGTTGAAACAATATAGAGATCATAATATGATAGAGGATTAATAATAATGATTATAGTTTTTCCTGTTTGTAATATTGAGTATGAATAATGAGGGGAAGGCACTGTGATTTTTGACCGACCGACATACTTGAAATTGATATGGATTTATGTGTTGTATGTTTGTTTGTTACGTTTGTTTTTTTGGAAAAATAAAACCTTTATTAAAAAAAAAAAGAATGCTTGTAGCAGTAGCAGACATTAAGAAGAAGAAGATTAAGTAGAAGAAGTACCATGGCAAGAAAAAGATCCTTATGGAATGTATCATGAACAGATAGCTGAGGTGGCAGACATTGGGAAACCCTACTAGTGGTCGGACTAAAGCACTAATCATAGCAGCACAAGAAAAAGCATAAGCATCAGATCCATAGAATCAGGGGTCTATCACTCTGGCCAAGACCTAAGGTGTAGACCAAGCAGAGAGGCCCCAAAGACAATCCAATACATAGTGGCAGGATGTAAGATACAGGTAAGAACATGGCACAATCAATGTAGCTTGCATTGTGTACAGGAACATCTGCATACAGTAAGGGCTAGGCCCCTCTGAAATCTAGGAGATAGGAGATTTCACAAAAGATCATTGGGAACAGTTCTAAAATCATTTGGGACATCCAGATCCAGACAGGCAGATCTGTCCAATCAACCAGACATCATAGTAATAGACAATAATGAGAAGACAGCAGTGGCAATAGTGGCAAGTGACAGCAACTTCAAAAAGAAGAAGAAGCAAGAGAAGTTACAGGGTCTGAAGCAGTGGTAGTATTGTACTGGTTCAGCCCAGTTCTGCCGAGCCAGTAGCAGCAATGAGCAGTGGAGACCAAATCGGTTCTCTCCGTCGCTCTCCTGTTGGGCCCACCCACCCATCCGGGCTCCCATACTCACCTTTATACTCTGAATTTGAAGTGCAGCTGCTTTGTGCAGCACAGCAGAATGCCACGCGGCAGTTGCTGAAGTGACCAGGAGCATGCAGGCTTGCAGGAGGTGAGTTAGAACGCCTCTGCGTCTGCACAAATGCCTCTGCGCCTGCGCAAAGTGCATGTTTGGTGCACACACACATGCAAAGTGTGTGCACATGCACAAAGCACACCCACCAAGCCATGCCCACCAAACCAGTGGTAAAAATATTTGAATCCCACCACTGGTCTTAAGGAAGAAGTAGAGAAGATGTGGAAAATTAATGCCAATGTTGTCTTATTGGTAGCAGAAACACTTGGAGCTGTGACTCCTGTGCTGGGAGACTGGGTGCCACAGATTCCAGGAACAACATCAGAGCTCTCTGTCCAGAAGAATGCAGTCTAGGAACAGCTAAGATACTACTTAGAACCATCAGACTCCCAGGAATGGAGATCTTCCAGGAATGGATATAAAAGCAAGCCAATAAGAATATTATTTATTATCTTTTGTGCTTCTCTTTCTCTCTCTCCCCTCCCTCTCCCTCTCCGTCCCTCTCTCTCTCTCTCTATCACTCTCTTATCATCCATCTATCTATTGTATCTATAGTATCTATCTTACTATCTATAGTAAATTGTATATAGAAAGTAACCTCATATGCACTATGACTGGAAATGAACAACTTATTCTTTTTGTTTCTCTCTTTGATTTGTGATAGAACTCATACTTCTCACAAGCATTTTAAATGCAATGAAAGTTTGAAGCGTTGAGGTTGTGTGACTGATGATGTTTTGTTAAATGGCTTCCTGAAGAAAAAGAGATCCATCAAGCCTTATCTTCTGTCATGATGGCAGCCCTTTTGGCTATTCTAGAAACCAAATTTATTATCATAACACTTTCAGTAATTTGACTCCATTGAATTTAATGCAGGCAATCTGGATCAGGTTTATGGATTTAGCCTTCTGATTTGCATGAGTCAAATGAACAAAAATAATTTCTTTCCTCCTTTCTCCATTCTCCCAGATGCCCTCCTAGCTCTTCTGCATCTAGAATGCTACTTGTTTGAATAACATTCTTTGAAATCTTTCTAATTTCAGAGGCTGTCACCTTTTAAACTTTTGAACACTTGCCTCTGGCTGACTGCAGTATCAAGAGACCAAATGAAAAAAATCAAACTTCTAAAGAAACTATATAAGATTTTTAAATGCAATATATTTAAAACCTAAATGGAAACATTAAGTGAAAGATAGATATGAATCTATGCCCATATTAGCTACTGAAAGAAATTAGGAAAGTTAAACAACTTTGCAATTATATGTTAATTTCATATTTTAAACCTGGCAATATTGCCTATTAAATGGTATATTAAATTGAATGTGAAGTTTAAACCTTCGGAAAGTATGGCATTATAATACCATTTAAGACCCAGTTTAGAAAGCCCAATCTCACTGCTTCTGCTTAAACTTTTTCTTTCAAATTTTATGCAATCATTTGATTTTAATAACTCTCAACCTATCTCATATGAAAGGAAAACCCACCAAAATATCCTAAACAAATTAAATGCAACCTATTTTTGATATGGCAAATGCAATTTAGATTTGTTCTGGTAAGGTCTTGTGTTTCATTATTATTAAAAATGTCACCTATATTTTCCCTGCTGGGAGTATAGTTTTATCTCTTCTTTTTCCATTCGAAAAACTTTATTGCATATTTTACCATTCATATCAACAGAGACTAAACGCTTTTTTCATTCTTAACCAGTTTGAAGACCTAACTATCCCTTTTCTTCTTTCCTCTGAAACTAAATTTCATATCAATTAAATAAATAACATTATGATTTAATAGTATGTATAACTATATAACACATTTAAGTTTCTGTATTTAGAGTTAAGATTACATATTTGAGAAATCCATAACTTAGTGTTCCACTTTAATCAAAGTTTCGGCTAGAACATTGTGTTCTATTGTTGCTTTCCCCAGCCATGGCAAGCAGACGTGTCATTTCTCAGCCAAGCTATAAAAATATGTTCTATTTTCCCCCAACTGGAATCAGTTGCAAGAAGAAGGGAACTAGACAAACATTTTTTAATATTTAGAGAAAATGTCTCTTGCTCTGGGAATCTTTGGACATGATTCTTTTAGAACTACCAATATAAGTAACTTATGTTATTTGGAATAAAAAATTATATTATAAAATATAACAATGGCTGAAGCATCCTATTTACAGCCCAAAGATAAAGATTTGCTGAATCTTTGATGACAGAAAGGGGAGAGGGAGGGAGAGATTAGATTTATTATGGTATGGATATATATACTATATTTTCATTTCCATCCACAAGCCATACATGAAGTGATATAAACAGTGCTTTTTCATTTCTTCGTATGTTTGGATGATGAAAGACTATACTCTTCATTGTAAGTAATGATCCCAAAGACCATTAATGCAAATGTAGGATACTGGTGAATTTATATGTAATCAACATTGAACATAATAGGGACTTCCAGTGGCGCTTCCATCGAAGACAAACCAGGGACTGCGATCATGCGCAGCTTTGATTCATGCTTGCCCTGTTGGAGGGGTTCTTAAAGGACCAGATTCATCTGACCCACCTTGTAGGGGTGGGGGAAGAGGGGGAGACCACCAGCTGGGTCAAGGGAAGCCGCATCTCCCCTCCCCAGCTTGGTACACTCCTCTAGAAGATAGGGAGAAGTGGCAGTTTAATGGCTGCCCTGAAGATGGGAAGCTGCCGGGACTTAAGTGTGTGCTGGAGAGTGAAATGGTGAGTGGCATTAACCAGATAAAAGACTTTGAACATTTTTTGACAACCCCGAAAAGCAGAAAAAAAAAGTCCTCATCTGGAAGAGTGGTAGCAGTGAATGGGAAATATAAGGTAAATAAAATATATTTAAAATATATAAAGGAAAATATAAGGTAAATAAAAACCAGAAATAAAAGAACTATATGAAACTAGAGATTAAATTTGAAAAAACTACAGAATTGGCACTCATTAGGCATGGATAAAATGCTGGATTTACCTGGAATGAATAAAATTTAATGTTAAAACAACAGAAAAGAGAATTTAAAAAAAAGAACTTTGAAAAGTGGAAGTGATATAGAGCGCCATCTAATGGTTAAAGATATTTCCTCTTCTATGTTTTTATGGAAAATTACTGATCCTATAAATATGTGAAAGAGAAAAGAAATGAAATAAAAGATTACTAGCATAACAAGAACCCCGGAAGCCTCAAAAAAAAGTGGGGATTGCAGCAAAGTATAAATGAATGTAATATTTTGGGACTGTTTGGTGTTGATTGTGATAAGAAAACAGAAGAAAGAGAAATTGAGATAAATGGAAACTTTTGGCAAGGACCATAACAGAGAAATTTGACTTTTAATAAAGTAAAGAACAACTCAACAGATTAAAGAAATGGAAGAAATAAGCAAAGAATTTAAGTTGGAACTGAAAACTGTGAGAGGAATGTTAAAAGAAAGAATGAGATTACCGGATATATTTGTTGGCAAAGTAATGGCATTGCAGTTCGTACAAAGAAAGCCCAGAGAGGAGGAGTTAAAAGAGAAGGAAAGCAGCCCAGATGAATATGGTGAATAAGGGCCATTGCCAAAAGACATAAAAGGACTTAAAACAAAGATATTGACGACAGAGGAAACAAATAAAAGAGAAAAAGCTCCCAAGAGTAAGTAGAAGAAGAAGGAATTCTACAAGCAGAAACCCCAAAAAAGAGAACAGAGAAGGACAGGGGAAAACATGGCTGATAGGCAGAGGGAAATAAAAATAATATTAGAAGAAAAGAGAAGAAAGACCAGGAAACCTAGAAAAGGGAAAGCTGGCTAAAACTAAAAGAAATGATAAGGCTGAGAGATTAGAGATAAGAGTTAGGGATAGTATAAGGGGGATACCACATGGGAATATATATTGGTATTTTTCTTTTCTTTTTACTAGAAATATAGATTGGGGAAATTTCAAAACTTGCTGGGAAATATTTTAAGATTTTATATGTGTGTGTGTGTGTGTGTGTGTTTTTTTTTCTTATGTTTTCGCGGGTATTTATATGTATGGTATTTAGATTTCTTTGGGTATTTTCCCATGTCTTAATAGTTGTGCTTTTATAGCGACATTTCGGCAGAATCTCATCTGCCATCTTCAGGCTTGTGTATTGGCTTCTTTATTAGGTTTCAAGGTGCTAGTAACAACTTATAAAGCCCTAAATGGCTTGGGTCCAGGGTACTTGTGGGAGCGCCTCCTGCCAGCATCACACTCCAATTGCCCCATGCACTCCCACAGGAGGGGCCTCCTTGGGATACCATCGGTTAGGCATTGTTGGCTGGCGGTCCCCAGGGCTAGGGCCTTTTCGGTGGGAGCGCCCGCCCTATGGAATCAGCTCCCTGTGGATCTCTGTTTGGCCCCTGATCTCCGCTCCTTCCGCCGAGACCTGAAGACCTGGCTGTTTCAACAGGCCGGTCTGGATTGACCTGAGGGTGGGTTATTTTAATTGTTTTAATTTTTAAGTGATTACTAGACTTGTATTTGTTTAATTTATTTTTATTGTAATTGTATGGCTTTTAATGTTCGTCGCCCTGAGTCCTTAGAGAGAAGGGTGGCATTCAAGTCTAATAAATTATTATTATTATTATTATTATTATTATTATTATTATTATTATTATTAGCAGCAGCAGCAGCAGCAGCAGCAGCAGCAGCAGCAGCAGCAGTTTTCTGTTTGAATTTGGTGCTGGCCCTGTGTTTTATTTGAATGGTTTTTTCTTCATCTTTATGGTTATGAATCCTTTTCTTTTTATATATACATATCCTAAAATATGTAACTGAGTATTTAAATGATATTAGAAAAACAGAGAATTTGATAAATTTGGAAAAAGTCAAAATGTGAATTATAGGCTATGGAAATTAAAAGGGAAAGTTAACTTTCTGTTTTCTTTTTTTTATTGGGACATATGAAATAGAAAATGTGATTGATTATATAAAGGATATGAGAAAATGGAAAATATGATAAACTAGAAGGGATCATATGGGAATATAATGTATTGTAATGAGAGTATTTTTATTAAAAATAGGGGAATGAAAATTTATTAAAATATATAAATAAACTTTGGCTAAGTGGAAAGAAAGAAAAACATGATTATTATATAATTATATATAAGATAAGTGAAGATAAAGTGAGAGATATTAAGAAGTTACTATTGTTGTAAATTTTTTGTTTGTACATATATACATTCTAAAATATACAGTTGATTATTCAGTGGATAACAGAAATGTATAATGAGAGTTCTTCATTATGATTAAAGTAGGGGAATGGAAAATTATTAAATTACATAGATTGAGGGGATATACCATGTGGATCCCAAATATATTAGTTTTATTTTATTTTTACTCTTTTTAGATTGTTTATTATATATCGGCCTAGAGAAAATTAAGGATGATAATGATGTATAATGTAAAATAAAATAGGTGGTAAGCTGAAAATGGAAATAATGGGGGATAAAGAATTGAAAATATATGTGTGGATGAAATGATATTGATATTGAATTAATGAATTGAAAAATGAAATGGAAATTTATTTAAAGATAAGTGGAATGGATAATGACATGAGGTGATATTATACAAGATAGATGGAAATGTAAGTATGACTATTTATAAATGTAATAGAACCACGTTGCTCATGTGAAGATATGTATAAAAAATAAAAATAAAAAACTCTGGAAAAAAATTTTTGAACAGCAATAGGACACATCATGTACGGCTTGAAGAGAAGCTGTACTCAGGTTCTTTTGAATGTAGACAAAGCTGTTTGAGCAATCTAGGGTCCTGACAAAGGCAGTCTGAGACAGTGCTTACATTCAAGTAAAGAAGTGTAGTTTTCCTTTATTTAGTGAAATAAGATTGGGGAAAGCAAGGAATAGAAAAGCAAGACACGCTTCTCCATATTTTGCCTTTCTAAATTCATTGAAACTTTAGAAGTGGGTTGCTGGGTTCTAGGGCTCCTCTTTGTCACTGCTAATCTGAAAAGTATGCTGTTTCTCTTTCATCAGAAATTTGAGATGGTGGAAAGTTTGAGCCAATCAAGACATATGCACTTTATCTAACCTATACACATATTAATATATACAAACATATGCCTTTTATAGACATGAGATCACATGAAAAAAGACAATTTTATACAATACTAAAATGGGGCACCCTAAACACAGAATATCCAGACTGTAAAATATTGCAAAATATTGCAAACATGGAACACAACTAACCTAATTTAGTTTTTTTTTTTTTTATTACATTTATATGCCTTCTCCAAGACTCAGGGCGCTTACAATTTTGGGATACAACCCAGTGTGCTCAGCAATAGCCTTCATTCCATTGTATATGCCTGCTTATTACTAAGCGGCATTTTTACAAGGTCAGCTAATTGCCCCCAACAATCTTGGGTCCTCAATTTACCTACCCTGAGAGGATGGAAGGCTGAGTCAACCTTGAGCCTGGTGGGATTCGAGCCTACAGTAATTGTAGACAGCTGGATCTTAAGAGCAGGCATTTACAGCCTGAGCCACCAAGGCTTAACTAAAAACAGTGTTTATGATTCCTTGCTCCCTTCTATCTTCTTCTCTTACATTAAACATAATAAGTTCATGACAATGATGGAAATTGCACGCAAGATTTAAGGAGAAGATTCAGGTACCCCAAAGGTTGCAAATTATATACCGCAGGACTTTTTGGTAGGTTTAGCAGAATACAAATGGAATGAATACATTGATTAATTGGTTCTAATCTTCTACATAATAATAACCATTAAAACAAAATGGGTGGATGGCCTCACTTAGTGAAGTATACCATGAATACAAAATAAGGGGGAAACTATCACAGATTATTGTGATTATCCTTCTGACTCACCCATTTGCCATGCCAACAAATGGAGAAATATGCATATAATGTGTAAATATCTTAGTCCTTTCATTGTGGTGAAAACTGCAGATTGACTTTCATTTAAAGTAAACATGCTCTACTCTACAAACACTTGGTTTTTTAGGCAAAGAAACTAAACTGTAAGACAAGGCGTTGAAAGCAATATGTTAAGATTTCACAGATTAATGAGAAGAAACAACAAGTGAGAGCAAACCTCCTCTTTCTTCATGCTGTCTATCACCACAGCAGACATTTGCTCATTCATCTGAAGTAACCCAGCAAAAAAGCATAAAAGATTACTGAGTGTCAGCCTACCATATTTTTGGATAAAATTAACTTTATAACTTGTGGTCTTAAAATGCAATTAAAATGACACACTGCACTTAAATGAACAGCAGTGCTTACATTTTCATTCTATAGTCCAGCCATCCAGACTTACAGATACATTTTGTATGCATGGTCTGGCTAGTCTGTATAATCTATGTAGATGTGTGGTTATTAATCATCCCAAGGCACAATGCTTTAGAATCTCTTAATAGATTAGATTTGACTTGAGATAGGCTTTGAGGAAAGCCTGTTTAGAAACCCAATTTGAGCTGAAGATACATTTGAAAATAGAACAAGATACAGGTCACCATGGAATCAGTATGTGGATAATAATATTTTGGTTGAACTTGATCTTGCCTTAGCCATGAAAGCCAGCTGGATGAACTTGGGCCAGTATCAGTCACGTCACAGGCTTCTTGCTGTAAGGAAAATAGGAGGAGAAAGAAGTAGTAGATGTGTCCCACCTTCAGTTGTTTATAGAATAATAAAGGCAGAATATAATATAATAAGTAATTAAAATGCTAATTGTGCTATCTTTGTTCACCTGCAAATATCTTTGTGATTGTACATGAAGAATTCCTCACAATGGCATACAGACAACCTGATTAATGTTTTCTTTCAAACTGTTTGTAAAGTGTTTTAAAAACACTAATTTTTAAGTATTTTTAAGGATCTTTGCTTCTTAAATTCAGAAAATTATTGAAGAACATATAAACATGCAGGTAGAACAACAGCTTTTAAAAAAACCTTTTTTTCCCTCAAACATATTTCAACAGTGTACTTATTTACACTTTGATTTTATAAGCTAGATGTCAGTGATTTAGTAGTTGTCAGTAGAAACATTTTTTTTTACAAATTTCCTCTTTTTTATTACAAAACATCATTTTTCAGGTATCTGAAATAAACGATTTTCTTCACAGCTCAAAAATAGCCCATAGGTTACTGGGAAGCTAAGTAGACTCCTCCATGGTAACAGTGAAGGTATAGGCAGGTCTAGAAGATTGCAGCACTAAGCATTGGCCTAATTTCAGGGATGGTCCTTCCCCTGCAAAGCAGCCAATAAACAGCTGAGGTTAGCCTGCAGCCTGTTGAAGGTCCTCTAGCCCAAAAAGGAGTGGCTCGAGCTGACATGGGGAGGAGATGTATACTTTTGCAGCAGAGCAGAAATGTACAAGAATGTTTCAAAGTGTGGAGTATCCATAAAGGTGACTCCCAAAATGGTTGCAAATCTAATCTGATGATAGAGCAAGAGGTATATCCAGATGTGCTGTGAGTTAGCAGTGTTTTCCCTCCTCTCTCTTAACTTAGTGTATTCCACCTGACTAGTTTTTATAGGCTCTATATATAAATGTTATTCTGTGCCAGATGTTCATTACACTATTCTGACGTATATCAGATCAGGTTGATGTATTAAGGTTTGTTCAACAGAGTCTAAAATGTTAAAACTCTAAGAAGTGATGATAAGGTCTTCCTTAAATGATAATTCATTACTCTAGCTGAAAAGATAGATAGCAGTAACTCAATAATGATTTAAATTATGGATACTGTCAACGTAGATAAATGGGGGGATAGGCATTGTTGGAAGAAGAAATAAAATTGATAAAAGAAAAATATATCTGAAGCAATTCATTCATAACAACTACAAAATCAAAATACCTTTTCGATAAATGCATATCTATTCAAAGAAGAAATAAGAAAAGAACTGGAATCCAGCTCAGCATTCAAATTAAGACACCAGATTAAATTAAAGTCTATTGGGCTTCTCAATTAACCTCTGCAAAACCTACTATATAAAACATATCTTCAGTTAATATGAGTTCATATAAATGCATGTTCTGCAGAATGTAGGCAAGCATTTTTCTGGAAGGTGAGCAACAGACGAAGAAATTTTAAATGGGGCCAAATGAGGGATAGTTGAAAGAAAGCTCTTCATTTAAAGGAGTGGCTGCTGGTTATCAGAACATCAATATGATATGTTATGTATGCAGGTTTAAAGTCATTGGTTTAGTTTGAACTGTTCTTGTAAAATGTAAGAAATGATTGGTTTAAAAAGTGCAGGAAAACCCTGCACTCTGATTGGCTGGCAACTGCAGCTGCTGGCTATAAGTAGCAGCCGCAGCCCAGCCAAAGTGGGTTCATTCTGAGCTGTAGTCACTAATAAACAAAGAGCTTGAAGCACTCCACGTCTGTCTCTTCATGCAAACTTAACACTGGCGACGAAGGTGGGATCTCCCTGAAGAAGAAGGCAACACGGAACAGAAGAAGAGAGAGATGGCTGCGCTGAGCAACCCCCCAGCCCCGTTCGATCCAATGGCAGAAGACTGGAGACATATGCAGATCATTTCCAAATGTATCTGGAAGGAAACGATCTTGCCGACATTTCGAAGCGGAAGAGGGCAGTCTTTCTCACGCACTGCGGTCCGGCAGTTTTCAAGATGGCGAAGGCATTGGCGGGAGCTGCAGACGTGAAGGTAATGGAATGGCCTGACTTAGAAAAGTTGTTAAGACCCCATTACGCCCCACAAGTATCGTGCCTCATTAAGAGACACGAGTTTTACCGTCGGGATCAAGGGGAAAGTGAAAACATAAACAACTTTGTGGCAAGTTTAAGAGACATTGGGGGTGCATGTGAATTTAACAATTTAGAAGAGGCCATGCGCAATCGATTTGTTCTGGGCCTTAAAGACAAGGTGCTTCAGAGCAAGTTATTACTAAGACCTAAGATCACGCTGAAGGAAGCAATAGAAGAGGCTCTTCAGCAGAAGCTACCAAGTCCTCAGCAGCAGCCATGAAGAAAATTAACAAGGCCACAAGCCATCCTGATGTGGAAAAGTCCACAACAACTCATTGTGAGCAAATAGATTCTGAGTCAGACTGTAGTGAGCTGGAGAAAGGAATTTATAGACTCAGAATGGAGCGGAAAAAGAAAGACCTGGG
This sequence comes from Naja naja, assembly GCA_009733165.1. Taxonomy (NCBI): domain Eukaryota; kingdom Metazoa; phylum Chordata; class Lepidosauria; order Squamata; family Elapidae; genus Naja; species Naja naja. The sequence continues at coordinate 133,284,199 of CM019151.1, read as the reverse complement.
AAGAAAGAGGCAAGATTTCTACTGCAGAGGTTGTGGGGGAAGCCACCCCCGCACTGAATTCAAGTTCCTAGATACCATCTGCCTCCGTTGTGAAAAAAGAGGACATCTAGCAAGAGTCTGCAAATCATCCAGGACCCCACCAAACAGAAGGAAGTTTCCTGACAAAGAATTCAAGGCCAACAACCACAGTGAGAAAATGGGGCGCAGCACAGAAGCAAAGGGGAAGAATGAAACTCATCAGACAGTAACTATTGGTCATTCTTCTTCTACCAATAACAGAAAAGTACATGTCAAGGTACTAATTGAAGGAAGGCCTTGCCAAATGGAAGTGGACTCAGGCTCATATTTATCTATGGTGTCATGGGACACTATTCACAGACTACTCCCAAACATTCAGAAGAAGTATGTCAAGAAGCAAGCACTGACTCTTAAAGACTACCAAGGGAACAAGATTCCAGTAGTTGGAACAAGAGAATTCAACGTGAAGTTCAAAGGCCACCCCAAACGCTTGCCCCTGACCATCGTGGACAAGGATCGCCCAAGCTTGCTGGGACTTGAGTGGTTCAATCCAGTAGGCATCGAGGTGACTGGCATCAATCATGTGAGCAACACTGAATGGGAGGAGGCCTTGAAGTCTGAGTTTCCAGAGGTCTTCAGCGACGGATTGGGCAAGTATATGGGGACCCCATCACTTTCAATCTAGATCCCAGGGTGCCACCAATTCACTTAAAGCCCAGAAGGGTCCCATTTGCCTTAAAGGAAAAAAATGATGCACAATTAGATAAACTAATAGCTCAAGGAGTTTTAGAGCCCGCTGACCACTCCAGGTGGGAGACACCCATAGTCACACCAGTCAAGACTGATGGGTCAGTGAGAATCTGTGGAGACTATAAGGGGACATTGAACCATGTGCTTCAACAGAGCGCATATCCAGTTCCAGTGGTGCATCATTTACTACATTCACTTGGCAAGGGTACAGTCTTTGCCAAATTGGATCTGGCCCAGGCATATCAACAATTAACAGTTGATGATGCCACTGCAGAGGCCCAAACCATTGTGACTCATAGAGGTGCTTTCAAATGTAAAAGGTTACAGTTTGGAGTAAGCGTGGCACCAGGCATCTTCCAAAGCCTTATGGAAAGGATGCTCCAAGGACTGCCAGGGGTAGTGCCTTACTTTGATGATGTGTTAATCTCTGCTGAAAATGACACTCAGTTACAAGAGAGACTCAGAGAAGTGCTTACCAGATTCAAAAAAGCGGGGTTAAAAGTCAAGGAAGAAAAATGCACTCTTAGAACTGACAAGGTTGAGTTCTTGGGCTATATGATTGACAAGCATGGTATCCACCCCACAGATGCCAAGGTTCAGGCAATCAAAGAAGCCCCTAGACCAAAATGTAAAACAGATTTGCAAGCCTTCCTTGGACTCATTAACTTTTATCACATATTCCTACCTCAGAAGGCAACCATTGCAGAACCACTGCACAGATTATTAGACAAAAAGTCTGCGTGGGTCTGGGGCAGAAAAGAACAATCTGCATTTAAAAATATTGACTAATCACGTCTGATGCTGTACTGATACAGTTCTCTGAAAATTTGCCTGTTGTACTGACTTGTGATGCATCCCCCTTTGGATTGGGGGCGTTCTTGAGCCACAGGCTTCCCAGGGAAGGGAAGCTCCTATTGCATTTTACTCTTGCACCTTGACCAAAGCAGAGAGGAACTACAGCCAACTGGACAAGGAAGCCTTGGCAATTGTTGCAGCTGTCAAGAAATTTCATGAGTATTTATATGGGAGAACATTTATTTTTGTCACAGATCACAAACCTTTGTTAGGCATTGTGGCAGGAGACAAACCTACGCCCACTATCCTGTCACCAAGAATCCTGAGGTGGACTGAATTTCTTGCTGCTTATTCATACAAACTGATCCACAGACCTGGCAAAGACATTGGGCATGCAGATGCTTTGAATCACTGCCCACTTCCTTTTCACACTGAGGACTTTGCTCCTGAGACTTACACCTTTTTCCTAGAAACTGTTGCCAAGCTTCCAGTACATGCTGCTGAAATTGCCAGAGAGACTGCCAAAGACACTGTATTGGCTCCTGTTATAGGCTGGATTAAGAAAGGTTGGCCTCTTCAAGATCTACCTCACCTTGCCCAACCTTTTAAATCCAGGCAAACTGAATTATCTGTATTAAGAGGATGTATTTTGTGGGGTAACAGGGTGGTTATTCCTACAAAACTACAAAAAGAGGTTTTGGAAATGTTACATGAGGGTCATCCTGGGATTGTAAGGATGAAGGGATTGGCCAGGAGTTATGTATGGTGGCCAGGTATTGACAAAATGGTTGAAAACTGGGTTGCATCTTGTCCCAAGATGCAGGGTAGTCAGGCCTGCCCCACCTCTCGCCCCCATACAGGAATGGGAATGTCCTAGGGGCCCATGGTCCAGGATTCACATTGATTTTGCTGGCCCTACCAGAGGGCACACTTTCCTTATTATAGTTGATGCATATTCCAAATGGCTAGAGGTTATCCCTATGGCATCCACCACAACTGAAGCTGTCATCAAACAGCTTAAAAAGCTTTTTGTAACTCACCGGTTACCTGATGTGCTTGTTTCTGACAATGGCCCTCAATTTACTTCCAACCTTTTTGAATCACATCTAGCACAACAAGGTATCAGACATGCCCTGACAGCCCCTGGGCATCCTTCGGCTAACGGCCGGGCTGAATGTATGGTACGATTTACCAAGGAAAAACTTCAGCAATTGGGTCCAGGGGATATCACTGAGAGAGTTGAAAAACTTCTCAGTGTTCAGCATATCACTCCCAACCCCTCAACTAATTTGTCCCCAGCTGAATTGTTGATGGGTAGGAAACTCAGGTCTCCCCTTGATCGCCTTCATCCCACTTACGCACCCAACTCACCACTAGATTCCACTAGCAAAATTCGCACGTTCACTGTGGGTGATTCTGTTTATGCTAAGAACCTTATGGGTGAAACATTATGGATTCCTGCTGAGATAACCCAAATCACAGGCCCCAGGTCTTACAGGGTACAAACGGAGGATGGTGTCCTCTGGAGCAGGCACATTGATCAGTTAAGATCCAGATTTCCTCAGGAGCATCGCTTTGCTCCTCTCTGGTTCCCATACCTACTGCCTCTTCTAGGGGAAGGGGAGGATCATGAGTGTAATGAACAAGCAAGAATCAACCCCATGTGTAACGAGCTAACACGACAGGAACCATCCCAAAACCTGTCACAATACCAACAACCATTTTCACAAATGGAAGATTGCACATCATTACCTGATTTAGGTGCTGACATTGGGTTGGAGATGGATTGGGAGGAGAGACCAGGTTGTAGTAACCAAACAGGTTCTACCATTACTACAAGTCCTAGTAAGGAAATGTCAACAGACACATTTCCTCCCTCACAAGGTGAGAACCTTAAAACATCTGAACCACGTAGGTCTCAACGCACACGTAAGAGCCCCACCTATTTAAAAGAATACATTAGATAGGCTGGGGTTTGAGTATGGACTGAACCTAGTGGGGAGGGATGTTATGTATGCAGGTTTAAAGTCATTGGTTTAGTTTGAACTGTTCTTGTAAAATGTCAGAAATGATTGGTTTAAAAAGTGCGGGAAAACCCTGCACTCTGATTGGCTGGCAACTGTGGCTGCTGGCTATAAGTAGCAGCTGCAGCCCAGCCAAAGTGGGTTCGTTCTGAGCTGTAGTCACTAATAAACAAAGAGCTTGAAGCACTCCGCGTCTGTCTCTTCATGCAAACTTAACATGATACATGATGGCTGGAGAAGAAAAGGGCAGAAAGAGAAGGAGGGAAGGAAATGGAAATCCATAGTCACAAAGTCTACCAAAAAGTTGCATCTCAAGATGCAAAAAAAATCCAAGCACAGAGAGGATGATGTGGTGAGGTTACTGTTGGAGATGTGGATTCATATAATCAAGATGGGAGCAGGCAAACTGTAATCAACAATCCAACAACCTGAAATCTGTTTCTGAGAGAAAGAGAGGAAAAAATGAGCAACTGCTATCCTATTAGAAGCAAATGATCTTCTGTTGCTTATTCCTACCAATTGTTACAGGAATAATCTAAAAGAAGCAAAGCAAAAAGCAGGGAAAAGAAAAGAAAAGGTACCAAGAATCAAGTGAGAATCGATTTGCAAAGCAATAAAAGAATTATTACCAAGCATCAGGAAAGAGTGAATACCAGAAGATAAAAAAGTTGTTAAGTACAAAGGAAGATTCACATTTAAGACTGAAGTCCAACTATAGTAAAATAAGTTGAAATAAGGTACAAAAGGAACAAGTCTTTAAAATGAAGAAAGAGAAGGTTTCAAAATGACACAGATAAGAAATCAGCACCTTTAGTGTGAGAACATTTAATATGACTAATTATGCCATAAAACTCTTTTATAATAAAACTCTGATCTCCTGCCAGATTGCCATCTTCCTTTGTAAAACACCATGTCTTGCTATAAAAGACAGCAAGCTATAAGTAGAAGGCATATAGCAGAAATTCATACTACACCAGAAATGTATTCCTTCAATATTGGATTTTATTCACTATGTACTAATGGATAGGGAAATGGAAAAGAATGACACCAAACAAAGGAAGTCATCTCCCTTCAAAATGTTTACTGGAATCTAACTTTCTCTATTTTTATTCCACAACAATGATAACTAGACATATTATTTTATTGAAACACTTCCAGTATTCTGAAGCTTCCTTGAAAAAAATAGATTGTCATTGTTCTGTTAACATATAAGATACTGTATATTATGGAAAGATTCTGAATAGTGCAATTAATCATGATCAAAGATAAGTCTTGATAGCTTGCCTGTACTAGAAAAGAAAAACTCATTAAAAAAGAATATTTATAATATTCCAGAGAGTTGTAATAAATCAAGAGAGATTTCTACAGGAATGTCCCTTTTGTTCATTTTATTCATCTCTTCCATCTTAATATCTTCAACATGTCTGTTTTTATCACATATATGGAAGGAATAAATTTATAAGAAATCTTTGGATTCAGAAGGTTGTGAACTTAAAGAAAAAAGCTTGATTGATTCATAGAAAGGCACAAGGTACTAATTCTTCTAGGATTTCCAGATATAAATGAAAAGAACAGAGAAATCTATTGTTGTTTCTGGATTTCAATTAAAACAATGTGTGGATTTGAAATGAATACATACACACACACATACAAATGGAGTTTAATGGTAATATATAGCAGACAGCTAATACTTTTATTATCTGTAAATGGAATAGAAACTCAGTAAGTAAACTCTTAAAACCCCAAATCCATAAAAATCACGAACTTCATGTTTTCTGTTACTATTTTCTTTTAATCTTATGGTTAGTATTTATTTCACTAGAACCGCAAACCTCATAATTTCACTTTAATGTTACAAATAACATGTATCCATAAGGCCCATTTGGAATAAATTCTATTTTTTAATAAAATTAAAGCTGTAAATGTACACCCTTGGCTATTTCTTTCTTCAGATTGTCCTTTTCCAACAAACTGATTATTCCAGACTTAGTCTAATGTGCCAACATTTTTAAATATAGCATGTATAAATTGATGCAAACTGTTTTAATAAAACCAAGAGAAAGCATACTTTTGTATGCAACTTTTTCTATTAAAGGCAGATTTTTACATAATTTGTCCTAGCATAATCTATATTATATTCTGTATTTTCCTAAAAACAGATTTATATCTTTTCCAAATATTTATTGTTTCCTATAAAACGATATCAAGAAATCTACAAATATCTAATTTAACAGTTATTTAAATGTAATTAATTTAACACTAGATGCTAGAGGCCTCTTAGTGTTACTGTTTTCTATGCAGTAGTCAAGTTCACATTGGATTTCTTTGATATATCTACTTTAAATAAATTGCTCGAGCCAGAAAAGAGCAAAACATAGTATTGAAGAATGTCATAAAACCTAATATTATACAAAACTGCAGATGCATTAGCACATATTTTACACTGAGAATGAACAGAAAATAGTGCCAATTTTCTGCCTGTAGACAAATATCAAAGGTAGTTGATAATGGCCTTTTAAAAAACCAACTCAACTGTACTTGATAGTGAGCATTTATCAACAAAGAGGTTTTCTTATGACAAATACATTTATGTTTTTATGAAACCAATATCCCTGGCATGATATGTTTATCTAGTTATTACAAGGTAAGGAAATTTGTTAGAGATCACTAAGAATAAAATCTTAAATATAACACAACCATGATTTGATGGACCACTGGGGGGAAGGGGCATTCATGAAATCCAAGTATACATTAAATCTGAACCATTTAATTGCCTAATTACACAAATGATGGTTTTACATCATTTGCATTACTCAAATGGCATAATGCAACATAAATAGTATAAATTATGCTGGTTGTCTGGACTGCTTTACAGAGCAAAGTAAAATTTTGTCCATTGCCTCCAAAATCAGTTTGGAAAATTGAGGTTTCACTGTATTTCATGAAGCACAAGTAGCTTTGTAGATCATTTTGAAAATTATGTCCAAGCTTAAGTCAGAAAATCAAAAAATTAGAAGCAAATATGCATTGTTTATTTTCTATAAAAGAAGTGAGCAGGCTTCACAATGAGGGCCAAAATGGTATTTTTCTGAGAAGTCTAAATCTCACATGTTTTGCCATATTTCAATCAACAATTTCAATTATTTTGTTGAAGCATTCTACTTTTGCCATTCTGTTTTTATCAGCATAAAAATGTGGGGGAAATGCTGCTTAGTCTTGGTGTTAGGAAATGCTACTGGTCTACAAATTGAACAAAAATTTCATTTTCTGCAAATTGAGCTTTTTTTTAAGTTTCTAATTTTCTTTCTAACTGATGACACAATTGGAGCTGTGAACTACAAGCTGGTTTGGAAACTTTCTCTGAAGCCAGTAAGCTTTTCCACTACTCAGTAACACAACCCAAGCCAGACTTCCCTGGTACAAATAATCAACCTTTAATGGAGTAGAACTCACTGGGAATGTTTTTATTTTGATGCAGGTCAGAGGTAATGAGACATGTAATCATCAGGAATGCAGAGGATGACAAGTATGCTTCCATTAATGAACATTATGGATTGCCCTTTTCACTTCGGACTTTTTTCAGCACTAAGGACTTTGAAAGAATGCCAGCAAGTTGCCAAAAAACTGAACCACCTGCCGTGAAGCTATTTCATGCCACATTCAATAAAAATGCTCACATTAAGAGAAATAAGCATATAGGTCATATTTTCAGAGAAGGAAAGGCGTCAATCTAAAGAGACACATATGTGCCCACTTAACATCTGCAAAGTCCAAGCATATCAAGTCTTGGACTCTCTCAGCAAGGTAGAAAGTCAAATGAAAAAATTCATATAGTACCTATAACAAACTTGTTTTCTTTATATGTCATCAGGTTCATATTACAAACATATAGTACTACCAAGAAGAACATGCAAATTAATACATTCTTAACATTTCTATAGAACTAGATTTTAGATGTTTATAATTTGCATATATTTTACACATTTTTCTTAAAATGTTTCTTCTTGCCTCTTTTTTGTTCTTCCTCCTTTATTTATTTCCAGGTTTCTTCTAAGAGGTCAGTAAACAAGAAATTGAATCAGAGTTCATTCACTTCTATTATACTTTATTTTATCAGGCTTCAAATTTAGCTCAGTGACATGGTTGACCTCTACGAAGGTCATTACAATCAAAAGACTAACAGCATCAAAATAAGCCAGACTAACACAAAGACAGAAGCGCACAGCAGCAGAAAAGAAAAATTGGATATATAATATATATAAAATATATAAATTCTGTTGTATTATCCAAAGCTCCTCAGGTAGGAGAGCAACCAGTGGCCAAAACTTTACAAGTGGAAATCCAATCTTGAGATAAGGAAGAATTTCCTGACAAGAGGGTTTTTTTTATATATTTTATTTTATCCACAAACTCCAAGGAAAGGAAAAATATACAAGAACAAAGCAAAGCTAAACAAGAGAATTTTCAAAATGTGGATTAAAAAAACCACATATCCTGACCATAAGAGTTATTAATGGAAAAATCTGTTCCCTAAAGTTGCGAAGTTTCCATCATTGGGAGTTTCCAGGCATTGTGTAGGATGGTATTTTCACTGAGCAGGAGTTTGTTTGTTTGTTTGTTTGTTTGTTTGTTTATTGTTTGTTTGTTTGTTTGTTTGGACTTATATGCCGCCCTACCTCCCGAAAGACTCAGGTTCACATCAATCAATAAAAACACACAATACAAAATTAAAAATTAATTAAAAAATTATTAAACCACAAAAGCCAAACAATTATCTAAAAACCCATAATCAAATTAACATAAAGTCCATAAGAACCCTCCCCCTCAGTCCAGGCCAGTCTGTTGGAAAAACCACGTCTTCAGGTCACGACGGAAGGAACGGAGGTCAGGGGCCAACTGCAGCTCCAAGGGCAATTGGTTCCACAGGGTGGGTGCTCCCACAGAAAGGCCCTACCCCTGGGGGTCTCCAGCCAACACTGTCTAGCCAACGGCACCCCAAGGAGGCCCTGTCTGTGAGAGTGCACAGGGCGATGGGCAGTCATTGCTGGCAAGAGATGTTCCCACAGATACCCCGGCCCTAAGCCATGTAGGGCTTTAGAGGGAATTACCAGCACCTTGAATCTCACCCGGAGGGCAACAGGCAACCAATGCAGCTCATGCAGGAGGTGTGTAAAAGAAAGCCCTTGGCATCGTTTCCAACCTTATGATTTTTAAGCAACTTGGGTTCCAGTTATAAGGCTGCATCTGGCCCATATTTGAAATTAGGGACTGTTGGTCTCCATAAAATTAAATTTCACTTATTAAAGTATGTGTGGTGGTTTATTTTTATTTATTTAGCATATGGCATGTGTTAGCTAGGGATCACAGAGGTGGCTGGCTGCCTCTGTGAAAGGAATTTTTATGGGCTGTGTTATCTTTACCCATGGGATGCCTGAATGTCGGTAGGCATTCCCTCCAAGGTTTATTTGCTCATGGGAATTGAGCTGCTGACCTGCTGGCCTCAGTGGCAAGCCCAGGGTCTTATCACGTGAACCACCATGGCCCCTGAGTGGTGGTATGGTGGTAATTGAGTTCTATGGAAAAGTTTCTGCAATTATTTTTTCAGTGGGAATAATATTTCCTTCTGAATGGAAGAACTTAATACTGGTTACAACACATCTTTGTACTATCTATACTGGGTATTCAAAGTAAATTCTCTTCCTGCACAAGGCATGAAAATCCATGCCTAGACATTTAAAATTCAATTAGGTTAGCCTGAATTTCCCAGCTTCTTAATCTAGATCTTTTTAAAAAATCTATTTTTTCTGGTCATTATTCTATGTGTGGTTGTTAGAACAGAACTGAAATAGGGTTCTCAGTGTTTACCTAGGGCCATTTTGAGATTGAAATAAAAATCAGATATAGCAAGATTGAAAGCCATTTATCTTTCTTAGGAAATGGAGATCAATTTCATGTATTTGCTTAGCAAGGAAGTTAATATAAAATCTAAACAGCAAGAAGACCAATAGGCAACTTTGTTTGGTATTGGAACAGAGTTTGTAAGAGTACTCTGCTGATAATACCTTATATGAAAGTCTTTATTTTCATATAATTGCAGAAATAGACATATATCTGTGTTTGTAAAAAAAGGAAGCAATTTTCCTGGAAATAAAATTAAATTTTTACTTTATTAAAACCAGCAAACACTACATAAATTGATGTGGAGATGTGCATTTGTGCACCATGTGTACATGCCCCTGATCAATACTGGATCATCCTACTTAGAAGCCTCCTTGCTCTTAAGTCAATATTTTTTCCTGTTCTCTTGTATCCTGCAACTTTCAGAATAGCCTGAAGTGTACGTTACTTATTACACTTATTAAATGTAGAAGACAGTTATTAACAGATCTGCTCTGTTAAGATAAATGCTAATATTGAGTTATTTGTATGAGATGCACTTTATTAATTGAGTGAAAAGCAAAGCCAGATTTGGTATCTAATTTAAAATCTACTGTACTTCAATCTAAACTAATAATTTTATGTATTTCATGAAATATACTGCAGCTCATGAATTCTTAAGCCTTTTGATAAAATTTAAAAAAAAAGTTGATACCAGACTCCTGATTCTTAATCACCTCCAGGAATTTTGTCACCTTTCAGCTGAGCTAGCAGATTTATGATTTCAGCAGCTAAAACAGATGGTCAGTCAGGTAAAGGATACTTCAATGCATGTGTAGATATTGTGGGATGATATAATATATTGAAAGTTTGATTCCTAAGCTGTGGAAGAAATATGGCAGATCTACCACAGAGAGATCAGAGAGCCTAAATAAAGCTGAGAATTATTCATCCTATGCATCTCTAACAAGTAGACCATCTGAGAGAACTATCAACCAGTGGTGGGATTCAGCCAGTTTGCACCACTTCGGCAAAACAGTTGTTAACTTTCTGAACAGTTTGGTGAACTGGTTGTTGGAAGAAATCATTAGGGCAGAGAACCAGTTGTTAAATTATTTGAATCCCACCACTGCTATCAACCCAGTGATGGTGGAATTGCTAAGGTTTTCTGAGAAGAGGAATTTGATTCTTTTTTTACCACACAGAAAGCCAAGAACTGCAGATATAGAAGTAGTAATTATATTGCAAATGTGCTGTTCTTTTAAAATATATTCTGTCTTTAAGACTATTGAGTTTGCTTCAGTGTTCTCAAGGCAGCAACTTCTCATTGGACAAATAGTTATCACATTGAATTGAATAATATAATACTGTTTTAAATTTGCATGAAAATGTGTGTGATCATGTTTATATATTTATTTTATTTATTAATTAAATTCATTAGCCATATATCACATTGTGACTCTGGGCAAGCTTACAACATTAAAAGCAGTAAAGCCATAGATATCCACCCATCCTCACATATAGATAATAAATAAATAAAACATTATGACTTAAGTAACAAGATTATGGACTTAGGGTAAATGTTAGGTGGGGAAAACATCTTAATAGTGAGTGGTTTTACAGTGGAACCAGAGAGGTAATAGATCGCCAGCTTCTGCTTGGACATATTTATTTGAGATGCTTTAATTTGGATTCCTGAACTCAGTAGAAAATTGGATCCAATGCTTTAAATGTCTATTTTAGACACTATGATTCTATTATTAAAGGAATGATGGGGTCATCTGCCCGTGCCATTCCTATGTTCCAATCATTAGCTTCAACAATATCGCCAACATACAGGATACTTTCAGTCAACTTGGAAAAAAAGATATTGAGTTGGATCTTAAAAGTTATGGTCTTCAAGCCAATATTTGGTCTCATTAGGGTCCAACAGATCTAACTTCAAATTGAAACTCTTTGACAATGTTCTTCACAGCAATTGGAGCTATGTTATGAGGTTGGTCTGAACTGGAAGCTGCTCATTCCAGCTAATTATTTAATGAACATCTTGACTGCCATACTAGGCAGGCTTTTCCCTATTAATTGGTCTGTTCTATCTATGTTAATAGAAGGAAGATATAACATTATAATCAAAAAGAAAATTATGTCCTTGCCAGTGGGGGATATCAAATCTGTTCCCTATGTCTTACTGTGATTCCCTTTTTACACAGCTTGGCAGATACACTTAATAGACCCTTGCTATAAAATTCATGAACTCACCTCCTTTAGACTGATGAATCTGTGGAACTATTTGAAAGGCAGCCATGTTTTGTACAATTACTATTGCCATTGGGGAGGTAACCATTTAGCTCTCCAATTATCAAATATTAATCATCTTCACATGCCATTTTACCCCATAATATTAATCTTTAATGTTAAGCTTTCTTAGATCCTTGTGAACTTTAATTTTTTCTCCTTAATTGTTCACATTTTATAGCATCTTTACCACTGCACTGTCTCTCTTTCTCTCTCTGAAATGTGTCCTTTCAACAGTTGGTTTATCTCAGTAAATAAAGTTAAACTATTAAGATGAGTTTAAAAAATTCTACATGTGCATGTGAAAACCATTTGTACTCTTAACAAGTCATCTCCCCTTGCAATGAGTTGTAAAAACTGCCAGTCTAAAATGCCTAGAAAGTGTGACTATGGCAATGAGGTTACAGAGGACTCATTCATTTGTAGATCATCAGTTCTAAAAAAACAGAATATTTAAACCAATATATTTATTGGTACATAGCTACAATCTGCCCAGATTTAAAATATGGTGGAAAGTGGCAAAAACCAAGAAAGCAACCAACATTAGCTTAGCCAAAAACTTATTGAAGCAAAATCCACGAATACTTTCAAAAGTATTCTTTTTCCTGTTCACCAGCTTTTCATAAACATTAGCTTAGCCAAAAACTTATTGAAGCAAAATCCACGAATACTTTCAAAAGTATTCTTTTTCCTGTTCACCAGCTTTTCATAACTGAAATTTGAACATCAACAGCTTTCCAAAGCATTCCAAAACTACACAGGAGTAGAGATAATACCATTTCTTTCTACTTCTCCTTTTAACTCAGGTGGTAAATCTCTGCACCCCCCTCCTTTTTTTAAGTAGAAGCAGGACTTGCTATTTAAGAAGTCTTGCTTATTTGACCAGTTGGGATTTAATAAGAACAAAAGTGTGTACATACTATTTAAAATTGGCTTCAGGTAATTTGGATCGTTCTAAATTATATTAAGACAGTGCACAGTGCCTGTGCACTGCTTTCCAGACACACAGTCTCCTAAATTGCAGAAAGGAAGGGGGAAGGATTTGTTTACCTGTGCTTTCAGTTATTTTTTTTAATATTACTAGGTAATTTGACAACTCTGATGGAAATATTTTACTTCTTGTTTAGGCTGCTGTTCACTAAAGCATAGCTTATTGTTTTATGAACCAGCCAGCTCTCCAGCCAAACAAAGCAGCCTTTGCCATTTTCAAACTATTTGATGCTTGCTCCAGCATTCCTCTGGTTATAGTCATAATGACTGTGTTTCATAGGAAATATTGCATGCTGAGTTTTTAAGAACTTACAGATAGGTGATTTGCCATTCACATTCAATGCAGTTGCTGTTCTGCATGGAAACTCATTTTTTCACAATCTTTCTCTGCAGTACATTAATGCTAATTAAAGAGGAACAGATGGAAAGCTCAGGCTTCAGCTGCTTTCAATCATTTAAGTCATTTTTAGTCACTTGCCAAAATTATACTAGCCATGTTAGATGTATATGTAAGCAAAATGTCAGGTTCTTCTGATCTTCTTCTTCTTCTTCTGCCTTTTTAAGCACCATCCTTGATATGATTATTCCTTTTGTCTAGATAAAATTATCTGAGCATTTTGGAAGGACCAAAATGATTTTTAAACAGACTTCAGATATTGTTTACTTTTTATTATCATACCATAAGAATCTAACAACACAAAGAGGCAAGGCATTTGGAAACACCGTATGAATAAAAAGCTGCAGAAAAAACTACACAAAGTATAAGAATTATTAGCTGAATTTTCAAACAATGTTTAGAAGACAGAATAATCAATTGCAATTACAAAGTTTTAGCACTAAGGTGATAAATAAGGTGTGCTGAATTTTAGAAGTGTAAAGGGAATAAAAGTTTGGATACAAGCTGCAATCATTTCCTTTCCAAGAGAAGGGAAGATGCCAGAGGGCTTTGAAGAAGCATTAGTTCACCCAGTTAAGATGGCAGGCCTAAATCCCCAAAAGTGGAAACCTATTGTCTTATTATCATATCAAAGTTTCCCTTTTGGGGGAAACTGAGAAAATTGAAAGTAGAGTACTGCAAATGGAAAATGAAGTATTGCAGCTCAAATGTTCTCTGGAGGATATAGATTACAGTATATGGATCCTTGATGAGCTGGATGATCTTTGTTGGAAGTGAGATGGAAGTGGCATACCAATATGCTCACAGATCTTTCAGGAGCTTCCAATATCATTGACTGCAATATCTTCCGAAGTTGGAAGTTAAAGGTTTGATATTATGGTGGTTCCATATCTTCTTGAGCAGGTGAGTCCAAAGCATTGTTGTCAGGCTGTAACCAGATATCCAGGAACCTTGTGTGGAGTGTCTCAGACTTCAACATCTATATGAAATCACTGGGACAAGACATTTGCTAGCTTGGAATAAAGTAACATCAATATGGAGATAACATTAATATATCTATATTCCATATTTCCATCACTTTGGGAGATGTGGCAGAAACCTTAATCCATTGTCTGGAGGCTGTCAAGGTATGAAAAAAGAGAAACAATTAGACTCAACCTAAACAAGAACCAGTTGACAGAATGATAGTTCATTCAGAAGTCACCTGGTAAGACTATAGAGATATTTGGCTGTTGATTGGGATGTGATCCTCAGAAACAGCAGGCTCACAATCTAACAGTCCCCCTGAACTCATGGCTTCTGTTCAGAAAGCATTTGGATTGCATAATCAAGCAGGCATTCACCCAGTTTTCACTGGTGCATAAATGTAGTATAACCTGATGCACTGAAAATGGTCACTCATGGCTAAGTCATTTCTTTATTAGATTACTGCAATTTACCACCCTTGAAGATCTATAAAAATCAGCACATTTAGAATGGTTACCTAAGTATAAGTGGTCAGCCATGGTACTGTACCTCTGCTACATTAGCTGCATTGGTTACCAGTAGGTTTCTGAATGTAATTTAAAGTGCAGGTTACATTTTATAAAGATATGACTCAGCTCCTGGTGAATTTAGGGACTACTTTTCACCAGCAATTTCTCTCAGTTCAACATGGAAAACTAGGGAATGCCTGATAAGTGTCCCCACCTACTGGGACTTGAAGTGGTGAGTGTTCTTTGTAGCAGCTTCCTTCCTCTGGAATAGCTTGACCACAAAAATTAAATGCCCCCCCCCCCGTACATGGTATTCCAGAAGTATATCAAAACATTATTCTTCTATGTACCACTGTACTTGCCATTTTTTTAGAATTCTATTATATGTCACCTTCTTATTCTTAATTACCACTATATTTCTTTTTTATTTTAAGATTATATTGAGTAAAAAGACTAAATTAAGTTGTTTTCAGGTGGTCAGACAAATTTCATAAATAAATAAATATATTTATTTGCTGAGCCAGGTCTCTTTGTACTGTCATAGAAAGTTGCATATACTTTCAGACTTATATCATACAAAACAGTGACAACAACAAAAAAGGACAAAAATTGGAAGCGAATGTGGGGAAAGCCTCACCATAATGATGGTTGTTCAGGTGCTTAAAAGGATGGAAGTGAATATAAGTTAGATTTAAGGATCAAGTTTCCATTTCAGTTGCACATATTCTACGTTAGCATGATCTTTATTGGCTGTTCTCTCCCCCCCCCTCTCTTCTCCCTCTCCTCTCTCTTTTCTCTTCTCTTCTCTTGGTCCTCTTACCCACTAGCTTAATTTTATTCCTGAACTCACTGGTAGGAAATGGGAGAGGGAATGTCCACAGTGGAAGGGGAATAGTAAGAAATCACTAATGTTTTTGGATTTTTTTAATCCCCCCTATTTCTACGTATAAATAACCCAAGGAAGTGAATACCTAATGCTCCTTTCTCCTATTTTCCTTACAACAACAACCTTGTGAGTGGGTTTAGGCTGAGAGAGAGTGACTGGTCCAAGATCACTCGGCCAGCTTTTGTGCCTAAGGTGTTGGAGTTTAAGTTGTTGGAGTATTCTTTCTTCACCCTAGTGTGCCCCCTCCCCAACTGAATAGCATAGAACAAATGAAGCCTTATTTGCAGTCTTTTAAGGTAAATGTGATCTTTTTCCAGTGCTGGCTACAGGCATCCAAGACCATTCTCTAGAGCAGGGATGGGCAAACTTTTTGACTCAAGGGCCACAATGGGTTCTTAAACTGGACCGGAGGGCCAGAACAAAAGCATGGATGGAGTGTTTGTGTGAACTAATATAAATTCAAAGTTAGATTACTTCACGTAGCCTTCTGGGAGAGCAAGAGAACCCTCCGCTCTTTCGGCACCGCGGGCCGAATAGAACAGCTGAATGGGCCGGATCCAGCCCCTGGGCCATAGTTTGCCCACGGCTGCTCTAGAGTCTAGGGCAATAAAGATATCACACTGTGTATTCAAAGCCTCATGTATCTGTTTCATTGTTAAAATGATATAAATATGTCTTCAATAGCATTGTTAAGAAATAACAATAATTGAATAACTACAGGAGCCACTAAATATTACTAATAAGTTATATATGTTAAAACAAAGCATATAAAAGTTATTTTATTTAACCTTTTCCCAATAAGAATACCCAAATGACACTTTAAACCTTTGAAAGATCTACAACAATATCAATGTGTCTTTAATATCACATGTTACATTTTCATTAGAAGATGAACATTAAAACTTCGCTTAACTTGCATATTGTCAGCTTTTTGAGATAGATCAAACTAGGAAACTATAGTTATGAATACTCATACTTACAATAACGTAATCTTGCAAGTGTGAATGTGCCTGCCCCCTTTCTCCCCGCCCCCATTATTTTTAATAAGACTAGGAAGGTTCAAACTTGAGACATTTTGTCAAATTACTTTGAACTCAAATTTCTTTTGACTGACTGTTGCCTTGCTTGCAACTCTTCCTATTCTTCTTTAAATTTACTCTTATATCCATTGTATTGATTGGGTCTTCTTCTTGCCCTTATTATTTATTTGTTTGATTATTTTATATTGCCTTTGTTATTTTTATAAATAACACAAGGCAGCAAGCATTCTGCTTTCTCCTCCTATTTTCCCTATAACATCTTGTGATGTGGGTTGGGCTGAAACAAAGTTACTGGCTCAAAGTTACCCAGGTGGCTTTCATGCCTAAGGCAGGCCTAGAACTCACAGTCTCCTGGTTTGTAGCCTAGCACTTTAACCATTAGAATAAACTGGATCTATTATCCCTGCCTTTTTGGTGAAAAGTTATTAATCAATGATATTTCTGGCCGGATGTGGGCTTCTAGAAATCTAGGTTTTGAAATTCAGTTACACTATACATAACTTTCTTATTGTTCTAATTTTGGGAGATGGAAAAGATCAACAATGGGAATACTCTGAGAAAAATCAAATCTGGTTGCTATATTCCTAATACCTGAGTAGAGGCCACAAGGTGACTCAGGACTCCTATCCTGCTACTTCTTGAAATGATGTTATTATATTTTTGAAAGTTTAACTTCATCTAATTTTAGAATCAGAGCAAATGCTGTCTTAATGAACTTAATTGCTCTCTCATATGCCCTTTCTACTTGCTACTTACTCTTTCAACTCTGAAGTTAAAAGGGGTTGAAAGACTGTTTGTGGGATTTATTATTGTTCTTTTAGCACAGGGGTGTCAAACTTGTGGCCAACAGGCCAGATGCATCATGTGCTGGATGCATTATTATATTTTATAATTATAGATTTTTTTAAAAAATGATATTTATTTCAGATTTATAACAAAGTTATATTAGTGAATAAGGTTGCATTATATTTTATTGAATATTGTCTGTAAAAGAATTAAATATTTATCAAACTTAAAGAAGTGCACAGTGAAAAGCATATTTTGTCTGTCTGTAAATCTGTCTGTCTGTCAATCCATCCATGTACAAAAGTATTTAAATAGGTTGACAGCACTATTTAGGGTTATTTGTTTATTTAATTTTTCATTAAAATATGAAAAACCAAAGGAAAAATTAGAAAAAGAAAAGAAAATGTAGAATTTTAGCTTCCACCCTTCTTTCCATCAAATAGCTAACATCATAGTCAAGGTTACCAGGCACTATTTAGTAGATTCAGTGAAATTCCCAACTCATCTAATAAGGAAAAGTAAAAAGAGTTGAATCACTCCATAATTAAAAAGTCTACATATGTTTTCCTATCAGAATGGTGCATGAAAGTGGTTAAGATATTAATTTATAATCTGTCTGTATGATACTTTATAGTATATTTGAAGATAATTTAATTTGTCTCCTATTATTATTAATCATACCGCTGGGTAAATATTTTGACAGAGGCAACTGGATGAATTTTAAGGTTATAACCTCAAAACCCATTGTATATAATCTTAGTAGAATTACCTTGTGGTTTCTAAGCAAATCATTTGGCATCAAATATTTATTTAATACACAATACACCTAAGCTATGATAATTATTTGGAAAGAAAAAAGTGTTAAAAACTCATGGGTGCTTTAAACATCTCTATTGGAAGAAATTTGTAATACAAAGAATTTATTTAAAAAGAAATCAACTAAATTCTTGCTCCACAGAAGTCCAAAACTTTTCAGTTTAGAAATTCCTATAAAAATTAAAGAGCTGTATAGATGAGGGCGGAGGGCATGCGTGCATGCAGTATCCATACAGTTGGGGGTAGACCAGTGGTGGGATTCCATTTTTTTTACTACCCGTTCTGTGGGTGTGGCTTTGTGGGCATGGCAAGGGAAGGATACTGTAAAATCTCCAGTCAGAGGTAGTATTTGCTGTTTCTCCAAACTACTCGAAATTTCCGCTACCAGTTCTCCAGAACTGGTCAGAACCTGCTGAATACCACCTCTGGGATAGACATGCACATTTCACTGACTCTTGCCAGGAAATGAATACTGATATTGATATAGCTATTTAGGTGGTTCATTTCTTGTTTTATAGATAGGTCATTTCACCATACTTCATAATTCATTCTAATCAAGCAGGTTCCAACCACAAACTCCAGCCCTGCATGATGCTGCTATTGGCTGTCAATCTAATAAGGTTTCAACCAAGGACACCATCTCACCACCATTGTTATTCTATAATACTTCTAATGGGATGCTGCATTTTGTGGTCTCCTATCTTCCAGACCACTTGTTAGTCACGTACCTCATGCCCCCTTCTCATTGTAACAACCAATGGAATATTCTAGATCTCAACTAATTACCCCTTACCTTTGAGAAGGTCCTGGTCCACCAATAGAAAACATGTAATTGGCAACCAAAGGCTAGGGCTCTTGGTTGTAATTACTAAAGTTACTCTCATCAACTCAGCCCTTCAGAGGCCCACAAGCACCAGCTTCTGTTATCTTGATCAAATCCTAGGCCACATCCAATGTCTTCACCACCACTAAAATGTCTAAGATAGGTGAATTGTGTTTATTCAATCAACTGCTTGCCACTATGATCTATCTCAGTAAGTGAATTGAATATTTGGACTTAATCAGGAATAAATCATGTTGTGGCAATTTTAAATCACCAAACACCCTATAAGGCAAATCTAAATATCCAGAATCTAAATATAATATAGAAACATATTATAACTCCATCACTAAGAATAATCAGTTCCCCAAGAACCATATATAGGAAACATGTGTGTCTACTATGAAGGCAAGGCTTTATTTTTTTTTCACCTCTTCCTTTCAGAAATTGCCTTCCATAGTGGTCTCACATATCATAGTATTACTTTAAATTCTGCAAAATTCCCTCTGCAAATTTTCCTCTGTTAATGCTCTATCTGACAGCTAATTCAATTATACTTTACAGCAGACAGTGGTTGGAATTTTATTTCATACTTCTGCTTTAGAGAATGCATTTCATAATGCTGTATCTACCTCTTCCAAAATGTAAGCTATTATTTAGAGATGAAATCTTTTACATTTTCTTTCTGAATTTATAAAAAATACAATTGACAATGGAATGATCATTCAATTTTCAACTGCCTACTCTGATTTGCTATAATTTAACTATGTATTAATCTGGAGGTTTGAATTTAATTTTTGTTCAACCTGATTCATTTTCATCATTTGTCTGTATGTTGTGTACATATTCTTATTTCTCTTTCTCTTTTATGACATTCAAATGTATATTGTAGGCCTGTGATTAGCTCTATTACCTAACAGTACATCTTGTTTGAGAATAAGTCCTAGTGAATAAAATGTTTAGTAAACACACATGATCAGAGAATGGTAGTCTCAGGTTAAAGTTAGGGTTAGGTCATTCAATAGAATGATAAGTGATTTTCTTCAATTGTTCCAACAGATATAGAGTTAAGATGATATGCAGAAGATTGTCACGTATTCAGAGGTGGTATTCAACAGCTTCTGACCAGTTCTGGAGAACTGGTAGCGGAAATTTTGAGTAGTTCGAAGAACCAGCGGTAACCTTTCCCTCGGAATGGGGTGGGGATGGAGATTTTACAGTATCCTTCCTTTGCCACGCCCACCAAGCCACGCCCACAGAACTAGTAGTAAAACATTTTGAATCCCACCACTGCATGTATTGGTTAGAAGCAGAAAAGCAGATATAGTTATGATTGATTTAAATGAAGCTTTAATTAAATCAGAAGAAGGAGTAAGATTCAAAAGGTGTCCAGTTTTTATTATCTAAGGCAGTGACCATAAAATTTATATAATTACACCTAGAGAAAATAGATTTAGATCTTTATAAATAGTGGTATCAAACTGATAGCTTTTAGTCTGGAGCCACATATTTTGATTGTAAGCATCAGATCCTACTGATGTAAACCTCATCCGCACCTGTTTTGAAGTATTTCAGGATATTTCAGTTGAAACTCTGATAAGTAAATTTTTGAAGTATTTAATTATTTTTGATCTCGTTGTAGAATATAGCATTCAATTTTTCAGCTTCAAAATTATTGTTGCACACCCTGGATGTCATTCAAATAAGATCACAAACTGATCTGGGGAGCTGTTAATTAACATATCTTGGAAGTATTATGCAGGGCAAAATGAAAATGTCTATATCTTTAAGAAGGTCTTTATGGAATAGATTGAGAGGTAGTGAGCAAAGTTTAAGAATAAATATTTCATCAGACATTAAAAGTTTCAGGAACAAGTGGTGCTATGCATACCTTCCATTTGGGAATAATCTGTTCTTGATTATGCATAGCAAATTGCGTGGGAACTTCTTTACAGATTTCCATCTACATAGATGTGTAAAACTCTGATGGTGGATATGAATTATACAGGGGCAGGAAGGCACATTTTTATTCTGTAGAATCTAATATTATAGCTCTTAAGTATATATTTAACACTGGAGTCAATACCACAGGACATTTGGTTTGGGAATGGAAAAGCAGATTTTACATTGCTAAGTTGGCCAGAGTTTGAATTTGTGCATAAATCTGTCAAAATAGCTTTATCTTTCAGGAGTTTAATAGCAATGCCTTTGAAATGGATTGGGAATGTCTGTACTTAAAGATTGGTAATGCTTCTTTGTTAGAGCTGATAACTGTTTATTAATGGATTGCAAGAATTATCTGGTGAAAAAAGTTAGGTTTGTGTACACAAAATTATACTTCCTGAGCTTTTCAGTCCACTCCTGCTGAGTTCCAGTGAACATAGTACAAGGTCCTTGGTGGTCTCTGAGCTCGATTGTTTTCTTGCAGATGTTTCATTACCAACCAGGTAACATTATCAGTGTTACTATCTAGGTCTAGCACTGATGAAATTACCTAGTTTGGGCAATGAAACTTCTGCAAGAAAACAACTGAACTCAGAGAACACCGAGGACCCTCATTTCAACTTTTGAGCTACAAATATTCCAATATTTGTTGGAATTCACATAGCATTTGGGGAAATGAACAGGCAGATCATGCAACTAAACAATTAGATTATTTTTAAGAGAAGAATTCCAATAATGAAATGGGATATATAGAACAATGACTAGGAGAAAAAGAAACCTACCTTGAGAATGTTTGTATGTTTAATCACTGATATTAAAATATGATTCAGAATTATTCAGTGGAACTGGATAACTTCCCTGAAATAACTGGGTCCATTTTATCTTCTGTATTATATTAGTTTTTGTATTGTTTTTTGTATTATTACTATTCCACTTCTACTATGAATAAGTAACAGTTTTAGGCAGTGGTGGGATTCAAATAATTTAACAACCAGTTTGCCCAGGACCAGGTTGGTTGTCGTGGAAGGCATGGCTCATGCCTGTCCTCCAGTTCTGCCGCACATGCAGACTGAGCCTCCCACAACAGCCAACCTGACCCTGGGTAGACCAATTGTTAAATTATCTCCTCCTCACTATCAAAGATCCTGGGTGCTGAGCTGCACTGAAATGAAGAAACAGGCATTGGAGCAGCTGGCACAAGGGAGGAGGAGGAGAAGGAGAAAGAGGGAAAGCAGCCTTCTCCTTCCCTCATGCCAGCTGTTCCATTGCCCATTTCTCTGTTGCAGTGCAACGCAACGTCCAGGATCCACTTTGATAGCAGTGGATCGGTAATTTAGCAACCATTTCACCTGAAGTTGTGTGAACTGGCTGAATCCCACTGCTGGTTTGAGGTGGTTGAAAATTGCCTGCAATCTAAAAAATAAAAATTCCTTCAAAAGCAACTGTTAATGTCTATATAGAAATATCCATGCCCTGTTCTTCTCATATGTTTTTTGCCTTATCAGTCTAACCTACAGCCCTTGAATTTCCTGGCGGTCACCCCTTTAAATATTAACCTTTTCTAATCTTAATTAGCTTTTTTATAAAATAAGTCAAGTTTGGCTTGAATTTGAGATTAGAAAGAAACAGAAAGAACCACTGTACTATTAATATAAATACCATGTTACAGAAATATATGCAATAAATAAACTATCTTGAAATAGAAATGTTTCTGTTCTGTAGTGGGTGAAGGAAGTCGCGCAGCCGAAGGTAACAGTCAAACTTATTTATTCAGTCAACAGTGAGAACTGAACAACTGGTCCTGTCTGACAGTTCCCCTTTTATAGATAGGGGCTGTCAGACAGGCCACACAATCATATTCAAGAGGTTTTCTCACCTAAATTGTGGACCTGAATGAAAACTTCAGTTATACTAAAACACAACACCCCTCCCTTCTTATTTCAAACTGTAACCAATGAAGAACAATATCACTTAATGTAGTCATGCAAGTAGGTGGGGCTTCTATGAATCCACACTGACCTGCACAAATCATTCAGGAGTGAGACAGCGGTCAGACCTGTTGGGTCTGCTGCTGTTTCTTGTTCCGCCCCTGGAACTTGCTGGAACGCCCCTTGGGGAGTGTCTACTTCTTCCGGAGTTGGCTCCAGCTGCCCTGAGGCTGGTCTCCTGCTTTCCCAGATACGTGTGGCTGCAGATTCTTTGGGTTTGAGTTAGCTTTAATGGGGAATTTGAGGATTTTATTATTCTCTATTGCAAGGTTGTTTTTTGTTTAGGGTTTTCCTATTCTCCCTCTTAATTGGTTGATATGTCTCTGCCATATGCGGCCGTCCTCTAATTCCACTTTGTAAGATCTGGGGCTTGTGATAGCTATTATTTGTCCTGGAATCCAGAGGGGGCCTTCCATATAGTTTTGTGCATACACCCCATCCCCTATTTTGAATTCCCTGACTCTGCTGGTGGTCAGGAGGTTTCTAGTTGGAATAGCTGGGGTGTAGTCTATCTAGTCTAGTTCTAAGTTTTCTTCCCATCAATAACTTGGAGGAGCTCTTATGTGTGGTTGCATTGGGTGTTACGTGTTGTATTAGTAGAAAAGTGTCTATGCACGTTTGCCAGTACCCTGGCCCCATTCTTGCTAAAGCCTCTTTTGTGGTTCTCACCATTCTCTCCACTTGGCCATTCACCAAGGGGACAAATGGTGCTATTAGTGCGTGGTGAATGTCTAATTCCACTAGGAACATCTCAAATAGTGTGGATATAAATTGAGGCCCATTATCAGAGACTAGGATGTCTAGTAGGCTGTGCATCATGAATAGTTTCCTTAGGACTTTAATAGTGGTGTCAGTGGTTGTAGAGTGCATCAATATAATTTCTAGCCATTTGGAATACGCGTCCACGACTACCATAAAGATTTGTCTGTAGAAAGGCCCCTCCAAAATCAATATGAATCCTAGCTCATGGGGATTTCAGGGATTCCTGTTCTTGGGGTTGTGCTGCCAGCAGTGCAGGCCTTGATTCTTGGCAGTTCCTACAGGTTCCTACCCATTCTGTGACATCTTTATCTATATTAGGCCACCACACATAACTTCTAGCTAACGTTTTCATCTTAACTATTTCTGGGTGACCCATACGCAATAATTCAAAGATTTGTTTCTGTAATTTTGGTGGATCAATAACACGCTCCCCCCACAACAAACACCCCTTGATTACTGATAATTCATGCTGTCATTTATAGAACAGTTTCAACTCTTCAGATACTGGCCCATTAGGCCATCCCCTCCCAACACAACTCAGTATTTGCCCTAAGGATTTGTCCTTCTCTGAAAAACAAACGATTTCTAGCGCGGAGATCGGGCTGGGTAATTCCTCAATGAGGAGTATGGTTGTTGCCAGAGCTGGGTCTTGTGCTGTTTCCGGCTGAGTGCGTCTGCATGCCCCAGGGATTTCCCAGGGTGGTAGATCAGTTTATAATTATATGCAGCCAGGAACTTTGTCCATCTCATGAGTTGGGGGGATAGAATAGTCGGAGTGGGTTGGTCTCCCATTAGTCCTAGCAGTGGTTTGTGGTCAATAATGAGTTGAAAGTGTCTGCCGTAAAAATATTAATGGAACCATTTAATG
This sequence comes from Naja naja, assembly GCA_009733165.1. Lineage (NCBI taxonomy): Eukaryota > Metazoa > Chordata > Lepidosauria > Squamata > Elapidae > Naja > Naja naja. Next base: position 133,259,668 of record CM019151.1, on the reverse strand, counting down.
CTTCCTTATCTAATTGTCTGTAGTTTCTTTCTGCCCCTGAGAGAGTCCTTGAGTAGAACACTATAGGAGCCTCTGTACATGCGTTGGCTTAAGACAGCCCCAACCCCAAAGGGGGAAGCATCACACATGAGAGTGACAGGCAAAGATTCTGAGTATTGGACTAGGAAGCTGTCCAAGGACAAAAGTTTTTGACAGCCACAAAAGCAGCGGCTTCCCGTTTTCACCAAATCCATTTAACCTGTTTTTCCAGGAGTTTGTGTAAAGGTTCCGCTATAGTGGCTTTTCTAGGGAGGAAAATACTATAAAAATTGAGGAGGCCTAAAATGCTTGTAGCTCAGTTTGATTTTTTGGAATAAGTGCTTCCTGGATAGCCTTAATTTTCTATGTGGTCAGGTGAATTCCTGAGCCGTCTATCAGGTATCCTAAAAATTCGACCCTGGGGACTCCAAATTTACATTTTTCTCATTTAACTTTTAACCCTGCTTCTTGGAATCTAGTTAGTACTTCCCTTAGTCTGGCTAGCAATTCATCCTTATTTTTTGCTGTAATTAATACATCGTCAAAATAGGGGACGACTCCCTGAATTCCCAATAGAAGGTGCTCCATGAGGCTTTGAAAAATGCCAGGAGCTACACAGATGCCAAATTGAAGCTGGCACCATTTAAAGGCACCCCTATGGGTGACAATGGTTTGCACCTTGGCCATGGTGTTGTCAACCGGTAGTTGTTGGTACTCCTGCACCAGGTCTAATTTGGTGAAAATTTGTCCTTTCCCAAGTGAGTGCAATAAGTACTGTACTATTGGGACAGGATAAGCATTCTGTTGAAGGGCCTTATTTAGGGTACACTTGTAATCCACACAGATGTGGACTGATCCATCTGCCTTTATAGGGGTGACGATAGGGGTCTCCCATTTTGCATGGTCTACTGGCTCTAATATTCCTTGCACAATTAATTTGTCAAGCTGTTTGTCTATTTTTGGTTTAAGCGCAAATGGCGCTCTACGCAGTTTGAGTTGGATTGGGGCAACCTGGGGGTCAAGGTTAAATGAAATAGGGGTCCCCACATACTTGCCAAATTTGTCATCAAAAACATCCTCAAATGACTGGATCAGTTCTTCAATGCTGTCATCTGGTATTGCATGGATGCCAGTCACCCCCAGTCCCAATGCTTCGAACCAGTCTAGTCCAAGGAGGCTGGGTAATTTGCCTTCGATGATCGTCAGACACAGGGGCCCTTGAAACTGTTTAAATCAGCCATGGGCAAACTACGGCCCGGGGGCCGGATCCAGCCCATTTGGCTGTTCTATCCGGCCCGCAGAGCAGAAAGAGCGGAGGATTCTCTTGCTCTCCCAGAAGGCTATGTGAAGTAATCTAACTTTGAATTTATATTAGTTCACACAAACACTCCATCCATGCTTTTGTTCCAGCCCTCCGGTCCAGTTTAAGAACCCATTGTGGCCCTCAAGTCAAAAAGTTTGCCCACCCCTGGTTTAAATGCTACTTGAAGTGTTCCCATTCCCATGACAGGGATATGATTGATAGTCTTTCAAATAAATTTACTGTGTTTGCAATTTGTTTTTGGAGATATTGGGCTTTATCTTCTTCATTGTGGCCCATGGATAGAGAGGACCCAATGTCCACTTCCATGTCACATGGTGTTCCTTCGATGGTGATGGTGATGTTGATCTTCTTTGTTCGTGTTGAGCTGGTTTTCCCAATGGTTGTCTGGAACATCACGGCTGACTCGGAATATTGGTTTTCTTTTTTTTTTGCTGTTTCCATGCTTGTTCGGCTTTGTATCCTCTCTGTATATTGGATGGGTTGTTTCTGTGGGTTGCTGGCTGGCTGGCTGGCTCTGCATACTGTTGCTAAATGGCCTTTTTGCTTGCAATGTTGACAGATAGATTCCTTGAATCTGCAATTTGCTCTTGAATGATTCCCGCCACAATTGGCACGTGCAGACTGCCCTTCTTCTGTTTTTGTAAATTTCCTGTTACTTTTGAGTCGGCAGACATCCTCTTCTTCATCTGTTGACTCTTCCAACTTGTTGTGATCTTGTCAGGCTGTGTTGCCACGTTGCACATTATTTGGGCTTTTGTCTTTTTGAATTGCCGCCATTGCTTTAATGGCTGTTTCAGTGGCTCTGGCATCATCTAGGGCTATCTTCAGGGTGAGGTTGGGATTTGCTAGTAACCTCCATTGAAGATTCATATCTCTGACTCCGCAGATGAGTCTGTCCAGTAATAGGTCTTCAAGGTCTCTAAATTCGCAGTACATTGCAGTCCTTTGCATCGTGGCAATGTAATCATTTATTGACTCACCTTCATTTTGCTCCAGCAGTGGAATTCATGCCATCGGACAATCTTTGATGGCGCTGGAGCGTAATGCATTTGGAGCACATTCTGGATCATGTCCCATGACACCATTTGTACTGCTGCTGGAGCGACCAGTGCCTTGGCTGTGTTGAAAATTTCGGAGCTGCAATAACTCAAAAATAGTGCTCTCTTTCTGTTGTCAGAGAGTGCTTGTAGCTCACTGCCTTCTAGGAAACACTCAAATTGTATCAGATAAGAGTCTCAGTGTTCAATGGCTGGGTTGAATCGTGCTGGTGGAGCGTGCGTGGTTATCTTGATGAATTTGGAATGAATTTTTCCCAAAGAACAATTCTGCTAGTCCACCTTTTGATCAGCTCTTTTGTTTCTATTCTTCCTAGAATCCCACCTTCATTGCCAGTGTTCTGTAGTGGGTGAAGGAAGATGTACAGCTGAAGGTAACAGTCAAACTTGTTTATTCAGCTAACAGTGAGAACTGAACAACTGGTCCTGTCTGACACTTCCCCTTTTATAAGGGCTGTCAGACAGGCCAGCCAATCATATTCAAGAGGTTTTCCCATCTGAATTACGGACCTGAGTGAAAACATCAGTTGTACTAAAACACAACAGTTTCATATTTATTTTCTTTTCATTGAGAGCAATAGTATATTCCTTGTGAACTTCACATTTCAGATGAAGGTACTCTTTATTTTGAGCTCCTTAAAATGCTGCTTCATTCTGGTTTGGTTTTTGTTCGATTGTTTTACTTATTTATTTGTATTTTCTACTGACATCAATATGTCAAATGAGGGATTGCACTGGCAGTCCCTAACAAGGCATACTACATAACAGGATGATTCTCAGTGCCAGGCTAAATATTTAATGCTCTTCCCAATGGGTGCTGTGTCACTAGCCTTAACATCTGCCTGCTGTCCCCTAGTAGTTCTAATGTTTGCAAAGCAGATTCAGAAGCAATTCCTAGTCTTATATTTCACAGTTTAATATTGATCTGTTTAATGCCAGTTTAACCTCATGCCATGTCCTTGTGCCTGACAAATCCCATTACCTCCTTGGTTTGAATTTAAGCAGCTTAGTTTAATGAGTCAAGTATCCTAATCCTTCTGATTAAGAAGATTAGACTATGTCAGGAGACAAATAAATATAATTGCTCAGCTAAACATTTTGTTTTGTTTTGTCCTGGTTTTGGAAATTCAAACTGATGAACTGATCTTCTAGAAAGGTGACTCCCTATCAATGCTGGAAAGCTATTAGATTTCCCAGGCATTTGAGGACTACACTAATTAGAGTGCTAGGAGACAAACAAAGGACAGTTAAGCAATTTATTTGATGGTTATGACACAGTTTACACACTGTAAAGAAAACATAAAATCTACAAGCTGCAATTTTTAGAAAGTGTAATTCAGTTCATCTCACCAAAATTTCTGTCTTCTTCCTTCTTGTTGAGAAAAATGAAAGACAATTCTGATTGTAAGAAGTTTGACCAAAATTATGTTTAAGCAAGAATTTTGGTAACAAAAATATAGAACGTTTGCATGGAATGTACCTAAAGCACTTGAGTCAGTGGAGCTAAGAAAAGTAAAGGACCCCTTTTAGATCATGGGCTGAAGTCTTGAAAGATGACAAGCACATGAAAATATATATTGGAAGTGAATCTTATATGCTCATTCATGTACCAAGTAGTGAGGTTTGGGTTTTTTTGCGGGCAAAAAATCTGTAAATGACTTGCAGTATTGTTGATGTATGTATCTCTTCAGCCACTCAGACTGGCTTCTCAGTTCCAGTCAGTTCAGGGTGGACTATTCAGAAGGTTTCAAAATTCTCCTGAAATTAAATTAAATTAAATTTTTCTCTGTTTAGCTTCAGTCCATTTTCTTGTATCCTGTGCTCCTAGTAAGGGGATAATGGGTTAATTTAATCTTGTATGGTCTGTTTGCTAAAAGTCTTATTTGAATTGCTAGTCTCATGTGGAGGAATCATCTTCAGTAGCTGTTTTTTTTCTTTTCTGCAAAATAATGTTGAACATGAATGCTACCTTTGTAGTACTAGTTCATTATTTAAAATTAAATTAAAAATAATTAGCAGAATTCAGTAAAGGCCCTTGTCTTTCTCCAATCTAATGGGATACAGGAACTAAAGTGAGGAAATCTATAGATAGGTCATTCACTGATAAATTACCCACCCAAATATTCCTACAATAAATATTTATTTCAAGTTTCACTGAAATATACTTGAGATGGATCTTTACCTAGTAGAGGAAACTTAACTGTGTGGATACATATATTTATCAGGTATTTATAAAGTCCTTGGTGGTCTCTGAGCTTGGTTGTTTTCTTGCAGACATTTCATTATCAAATTAGCAGCATCACTGCTAGTAGTGACATATATATATGTGTGTGTGTGTGTGTGTGTGTGTGTGTAGGTCTTGATGTATTCGGGTCTTGTCCCATGTAAGATTGAGAATACCTTGGCAACGTTCGCGAAATCTCCGTCATCTTCAGGCTGGTGTCTTCAGCTTCGTTCTTCTGGAAGAGTGTGTGATAGTGGCAAGAAGTAACAACACAACCAACGCTGGAGTTTAAAAGGGAAAAACAGCCACTATCACACACTCTCCCAGAAGAACGAAGCTGAAGACACCAGCCTGAAGATGACGGATGAGATTTCGTCGAAACGTTGCCAAGGTATTCTCAATCTTACACGACAAGACCAAATACACCAAGACCTACATATATATATATATATATATGTATGTCTTATTTCAGGTATGGCATCCATTGACAAACCTCACTTGTATGTGTTGCCCCCAACCTCCTTTTCACTGTCAGAGGTCTTTAGGAACTTCTGCAGCTGGTAAGACTTTCCTGAAGGCCTCTGCAGCCAATAACGGAGCTCTGAGTTGATCCAGAGCTTTGTTATCAGCTACAGAGGCATTCAGGAAAGTCTTGCCAGCCTTGCCAACTGCAGAACTAATGGGCTGGCAAGGCAGTTGTTGGGGTGTGTGAGGCCTGGCTACAAGCTGTCCAAAGGTGAGTAGTTGTTCTGACCCATGCCCTTTTCCAACAAATCAAACACAATCCAAAAGGAACAGAAACCTTGTAATGCTTTTACAAAATAATTAGCTGTGATAAGCACAAGCCTTGCCAAACTGTGCAAGACTTGCCAAAAGATAACAGACAAGAAATAATTTGCAAAATAAGAATCTTCAAATACAAACTCAGGATACTGGAATGTCCATGAGGCTGGAGTTTCAAAATGTCTTTGCCTTCTGCAAAGTACGTTCCTTTCACAGCTGACTTTTATCTTCTTGAAGGAGGGGCCATTACCTTGCAGCCTGACTCCCGAGTTGCCTGTGCTGTTGTAACTGCTCTTTCCTACCAGCAATCCTATGCACACTTAGCACAGGCACCTTGGGAACCTTCACTACTGCCAGCCCCCACAATCTCTGAAGGCAGCAATCCAGTCCCTAATGGTCCTGGCCCCTCATCTGTGTCCTCGGTCTCCTCAGCCATCCACACCTGCTGCCAGCTAACCACAACAGTAGTAGGGCAGTTCCACACACATCCCATCCCACCTTAGCTTAATTTTTACCTGTCCACCCTGGAGGGGCGGAATCTTAATTAGGGCTTCTTTTGGAGAGGTAGGGCTTACATTGGGTGCATGTGTGAAAATCATGCTAGGACTTACTTTCAGGGTAGGGTGTATTTTTGGGAAAACAAAATATATATTTTGTTCTTCAAGTGTTTCTCCTTCTTGAACCTGAAACATGCTTTTGTTTCTTGTCCTTGTCATTTATCCATGGTTTTCAGATTTTTTCTGGGGCAGAAGTGTCATTATTCTACATTACCTCATTTCATTCAGAATTCTTCCTTTTAAAACAACAGAGTTATATCTACTTCTCATCTTCAGAGCATTTACAAAGAGGCACTCTGATTTTCCAAGGTTACAAAGAAACAGATCTATTATGTGGTTGTCCTTTTTGTGTTCCACAATGTTGAATAGGTTTTCCAAAAATTCTGACAATTCTTGCATTTATACATTCCTGCATCATTTTCCACTGAGAAAGCTTATTTGCTATAACTTCCCAACAAGTTTGTTCTTTCAAGTCTTTGCTAACCATGTCATGTGTGTTTTGCTGCAATCACATTCTTTGCGTGAACTACTTGATCACGAACTACAGCAGCTTTTGCTTATTTATTGTTTTTTTACCTTCAGTTCTTGAACAATTTGTTAGCCTATCTCTAGTTATCATATTTCACAAGTCATTTTTGCAAAGGAACATTTTCAGATAGAACCCACAGAACTGGTGATTCAGAATTCAGAGTCATTAGTCATTTTGCTTCCTTTTGACTGCTTTTTTTTAAGGTTATTTTCAGTCATCAGATTTTTCTCTGGAAGATTTCACTTATCCTGAACACCTTTCAAGTAGCTTCTGAATGATTTAAGGAGTCATTCTGAGTTTTTTAGCTCCCTTATTGTGAAGTATGGCCACAATATTGTTGCACCGTGGAATCAATGGATATCAGTTAATAAATGATACAGCAATTTGCTTTTAAGTGATACTTTAATTGGTAAAAACGAATTGCAGATTAACAGAGTTGGAAGGGACCTTATAGGTCATCTAATCCAACCTGCTGCCCAAGCAGGAGACCCTACACCATTTCCGAGAAATGGCAGTCCATTCATCTCTTCTTGAAAGCCTCCTGTGATAAAGCTCCCACAACATCCAAATGCAAGCTGTTCCATTGGTTGATTGTTCTTACTGTCAGAAAATTTTTCCTTATTTCTAGGTTGAATCTCTCCTTGATCCGTTTCCATCCATTATTCCTTGTCTGGCTTTCAGGTGCCTTGGAAAATAGGTTGACCCCTTTCTCTGGCAGCCCTTCAGATATTGGAACACTTCTATTGCATCTCCCCTGGTCCTTTTCTTCACTAGACTAGCCATACCTAGTTCTAGTAATCATTCATATTTTGTTTTAGTCTCCAGTCCCCTAATCATCCTGGTTGCTCTTCTCTACACCTTTTCTAGAGTCTCAACTCAATTCAGAAAGATATAACAAACTTGGTGAAATGGCAAGACTCAGAACAAATAAAATACAGGGGAAAATCATGATTATAAGCATTGCGGGCAAGGAACAATGTTCCCATCCACCTCCATGTAGATTTATTTCTGGCTTTACTAGCACATTATCATTTTACCATAATTGCTGCATATCTAGCACAGCCCAAACACCATGCCTAATAGCGAGGGCTTTTAATTCTGCTATATTTGGAGCACTTTTTAATTCTCCACACATAATGACAGAATTCTTCTCTACTCTTTGTCCAAAAAGAACCAAAGATAGTAAATGAAAACAGGACTTTTCTATCTTAGCCACTACACAGATGGATTTTCCAAAATGGAGTGAGAGTGGGGGAGGGAGGGAGAGGGAGGGATGGAGAGAGAGAGACTGTGAGCAAAGTAACTTGGTTCCATATTGTGATAGTCAAATTTCAAAAATACATAGTTACTTGACCCACTGTTAGACCCAGTGGTGGGATTCAAATATTTTTATTACCAGTTCTATGGGTGTGGCTTAGTGGGCATGTGCCAATGCAGCCGCGTTTGACGTGCCGCCCCCCTGCCACCTCTTAATGTCCCCAAGGAGGCTGGTAGAGGGGCACTAAGAAGTGGCAGGGGGGTATTGGAGGCACCGGCTGGCCCTGCAGGTTCACCCATTGAGGCACGGCTCCAGAGCATTGCTACAGTCAGTGGGTGAATCTGCAGGGCCAGTGCCTCGAACACCCCTGCCACCTCTTAGCATCCCCAAGGTGGCCAGCAGAGGGGCACTAAGCAGCAGCAGGGGGCGGTGTGTTGAATGAGGCTGCAGCGGTAGTAATGTGCCACCGCTTCCACATTGGAGGCGCCAGCTCCAGAGTCATGCTAGTCAATAGGTGAACCTGCAGGGCCGGCTGCTGCCTCAAATGCCCCCTGCTGCCTCTTAGTGCCCCTCTGCCAGCCCCCTTGGGGATGCTAAGAGGCGGCAGGGAGGCGTTCAAGGCACCGGACCTGCAGGCTCACCCCATTGACTGTTGTACCGCACCAGAACCAGTGCCTCCAATGCTGCAGCCATTGGGAAAAGCTGCCGCCACTGCTTTCCCAAAGTGCTGCCGCTGTAGCATTCTGTCTGTCTGTCTGTCTGACTGTCTGTCCATCCATCCATCCATCCATCCATCCATCCATCCAAAAGGTCTGTCTGTTTGCCTACCTGCCTATCTACCTACCTGTATGTCTTTCTGTCTACCTACCTACCTACCTACCTATCTACCAATATAGATCTATCTATCTACCTACCTATCTATCTATCCATAAATCCATCCAAAAGGTCTGTCTGTCTTCCTGCCTGCCTGCCTACCTACCTACCTACCTACCTACCAATATAGATCTATCTATCTATCTATCTATCTACCTACCTACCTACCTACCTACCTACCAATCTATCTATTTGCCTGCCTGCCTGCCTGCCTGCCTGCCTCTCTCTCTCTCTCTATCCATCCATCCATCCATCCATCCATCCATCCATCCATCCATCCATGTTCAAAGCACTGGCCCCACAGGCACATCGGGAAAGTAGAGCAAAGCCAGTCTGGGAGGGAGGGAGGGAGGGAGAGAGAGAGAAAGAGAGAGAGATCTGATGCATCAGATTGAATGAGGCCTAGTCTAGACTGAGGCCTTTTTCCACATTGAAACATCTTTGCCAGCACATTGAAACCTCTTTGGTTTCTATTAAAGGTTTTATGGACAAAACATGGTCAAGACTATCAGGAAGCTCTCACATTTTGTTGAGGCTTTAAACAGGATCCATTGGACCAGATCTCCACCCTAAAAATTACTTTTCCCCAATGTATTACAGTGCCAATTCTGAAGAAGGCAAAACCAAAATGTACTGGTAAATTACAAGGAGAACACACACACACTCCCTTCTAACCCTACTGGAGCAGATGATTGGATTAGAATAGATATCTCATTATCTTTCTCTTCTCTCCCTCCCTCCCTCCCTCTTTATTTCTTTTTCTTTCTGTCCCTTCCTTCCATCCCCCTTTCTTTGTCCCTTTTCTCTTTCTTTTCTTTTCTTTTCTTCCTCTCTTTCTCTTTCTTTTCTCTCTCTCTTTCCCTCTCTCAGGCTCACCCCTTTAGATCAGGGGTTGCCAAACTTTTGGACCTCAGGGACCACCAAACTCATAATTTTAAATCCTGGAGACCACTAATATGAATTTTGACTGATAGTGGCTTTCTGGCGTTGGTGGGAGAGAGAGAGATCTGATCCAACCTCTCTCTCTCTCTCCCTCTCTCTCTCACACACAGGCAGGGGTGGGATTTAGACCCCTGATCTAAAGCTGTCAAAACTCCAAAAACAGGTCAAGTAGCTCTGGGGAGGCCAATCATAAATTAGAACACTTGCTAAACAACCGGCCATTAAGTGAGGACCACTTGTATTTGGTTTGCCAGTCACCTGGCCATGCCCACCCAGTCACATGACCAGCAAGCTACACCCACCCCATCATGTGACCAGCAAGCCACATCCTCAAATTAGGCCACACCCACAGAAATTTGAATCCCATCCCTAGCTGGGGGTCACCAAGTATAAGTTTGTAGCACCAAAGGGGCGGTGGACTTAAAAAGTTTGGGAACCACTGTTGTAGACTTTAGTTCAGCATTCAATACCATCATTCCAGACATTCTTCTAACTAAATCAGCTAGCTGTACCTGACCACACTTGTGAATGAATCATAAGCTTCCTAACAGGCAGAAAGCAGCAGGTGAAGCTAGGCAAAAATCACATCAAGTACTTGTAACAATTAGCAAAGGGGCCCCCAGGGCTTTGTGTTCTCTCCACTTTTGTTATATACCAGTGACTGCATCTCAATATCCCTCTGTTAAAGTACTGAAGTTTGCAGATGATACAACAGTGATTGGTCTCATTTGAGACAACGATGAATCTGCATACAGACAGGAGGTTGAACAACTAGCCTTGTGGTGCAACTGGAACAATCTTGAACTAAACACACTCAAAACCATAGAAATGGTGGTAAATTTTAAGAAAAATTCTCCTATATACCGCCTCTTACAATACTAGATAACACAGTATTAACAGTAGAGACCTTCAAGTTTCTATGTTCTATCATATCTCAAGACTTAAAATGGACAAAAATGTCATCCAAAAGTGCTAATTCAGAAAGCTCAAACTTCCCAAAGAGCTGCTGATTCAGTTCCACAGAGGAATTATTGAGTCTGTCATCTGCACCTGTATAACTGTCTGGTGTGGCTCTGCAACCAAACAAAACAGACACAGACTTCAACAGATAATTAGAACTGCAGAAAAAACAATTGCTACCAACCTGCCTTCCATTGAGAACCTGTATACAGCATAAGTCAAAAAATGAAAATATCTACAGACCCCTCACATCCTGGACATAAATTGTTTCAACCTCTACCCTCAAACCAATGCTATAGGGCACTGCACATCAGAACAACTAAGCACAAGGACAGTTTTTTCTTGAATGCCATCACTCTGCTAAACACTAATTCCCACAACACTATCAAACTATTTACTAAGACTGTATTACTATTATCCTTCTTATCCTTCCTATTATCTATCTCCTCCCACTTATGACTATAACCTTGATGCTTGCATCTCTATGATTTATATTGTTTTATTTGTTTCCTAGTATGATTTGATTGCTTATTTAGTAACCTATGACTATCACTAAGTGTTGTATTTTATGATTCTTGAAGAATGTATTTCTTTCTTTTTAAGTAAACTGAAAGCATATGCATCAAAGACAAATTCCTTATGTGTCCAATTACACTTGGCCAATAAGTAATTCTATTCTAAACTGTATTATAGTGATATAGTTCCAATACTAAAAATCTTTAACATTTTGCTGGAAACTACCAATCATCACCAGATGTATGTTGCTTAGAACAAAGAAGAAGAAAGTTGTACTTAACGTCATCTTATATTTTTATTTTTAACCCATTGAGTGAAAATGTGTTTATTTTAGAATAGATTAAATGAAGAAGAGTACCTTTTCATATCTGAGCGTAATGCTTCATTTCACAAAAGTGTTGAAAAAAGACACAAACATGTATTCCATCTCAAGTTCACTTAATTCTTTGTTTAAAAAAGAGCAGAAGAGATTCATGCGTACAAAGGAGAACCTAGGGGACTATGTGTCTATTGATGCAACCTCAAGTTTACATCATTTCTAAATTTCACTAACAGAAAATGTCCCCAGCAAGGGTGGGGGATTGTGCCTCGGTTTTCTGCTGATAAATAATGCATTTCTGCAGTGTTAATTCAAATGCACTGAATTGTGAAATATAGCTCACAAATATAGATATAATTAATCTAGTTATATTGTAAATCTGCCACAGAATGATAACACAAGAATATTAGCTTCAGACTTTTGTAGTAGGTTATAATCTCATTGTGGTGATTTCAACAATTTTATTTAAAATGAAAATAATTCTTTATTAGTTTCTAGACAAAAGCAATGCAAACTACGTTCCATGTATATTTAAAAAATGGAATTGATTTAACAACCATCTGTTGGAGAAAGATGGTTTTGTATGCATAATATACAAAATGTTGAGTTTTAGTCATACTTTTATACTTGTATTTAATAATAATCATAATTACTGCACTTCGCATCTATTTAGTTACTATTAAATCGATATGAACCTGGGCCTTTTAGAGAAAGGGAACTAAAGAGCAACACCAACAACTTTTCCAGCTCAGAAAAGTTACAAATTTATTTATGCGTTGTGATTTCATGTTAAACATACATTTTTAAGACTTCTTTTTAGTGTGATATGTGATGCTGAGAAGATTATCTCAGAGTACCTCAAAGTTATATAACCCAGATGAATTCCTTTCAGGAGCAAATGTGATTGTTCACCACAGCATAGAAGATGTCTATAAACATTGCTTTATTGTAGCACATACTTTTCCCAGTCATAGGTAGTTGCCCTGGATTAACTTCACACTCATAGACCTTGCAAGTTAATGTAGTCAGATAAATAATATTCAGTCCTTAAAACAAATAAAAGTCTTAAAGTCTGCAGAGTGGTATGCAACCTTTGCCTCCCTCCAAAAGTTCTTTCACTTGATGGGATTAAGTGTTGCTTCTATGATTGCTCCTCTGGTTGCTATCAACTCAAACTTTAAGCAAGCTCCAAGCAGTAATCAAATTATGTGGTTCTGGCAGTTCATCAATTGACCTCTTGCTTGCCTATAATGATTGAAATGTCCAGATAGTGCTTCTCACTTCTTTATCTGCTTGCCTTTCTCCTACACTCACCCTCACACTGTCTGGATTTCTCTTTCACAGGCTAAGGGTCTGTGTGGGATGAATAGGTCAGATATGGCTCAAGGGGTGGGATTCAAATCTCTTAACAACCTGTTCTGTGGGCGTGGCCTAATTTGTGGGTGTGGCTTGCTGGTCATGTGACTGAGTGGGTGTGGTTTTCTGGTTGGGCGTGGCTTGCTGATCATGTGACTGCGTGGGCATGACCAACTCAATGTCCCTCCCCTCCCAGCCATTCTTTGTCAGCCTCAACTTATTTATAGTTCTGTAAAATGTTGTTCACCATTTTTTGACTTTATTATCTACGTACTATAGATGTACTTTCATGGGCCACTGAAAGGAGGAAAAGGCTCACATGTTTTGCTCAAGAGTGTGATAGGCAACAGGCTTTTAAGGGCTGCCAGAAAGAGGTGGGGCAATGTATTTTCCAAAGCACCAGAAGGCAAACAAGAAGCAAAGGATGGAAATTGAACAAAGAGAAGCAAGCTAAAACTAAGGAGAAACTTCCTGACAGTGAGAACCATTAACAGTGGAACTGCTTGCCACCAGAAGTTCTGGGTGCTCCAACACTGGAGGTTTTTAAGAAAAGACTGGACAGCCATTTCTCTGAAATGGTATAGGTTTCCCCTCAAGGTCCCTTCTAAGTGTTTTTCTGTTACTCTGACACCTTTCCCAGGACCTCTACTCAGAGTCTGGCATCCTCAGTTTTCCTGCCTGAGCAGGGGATTGGACTAGAAGACTTCCAAACTCCCTTTCAATTCTGTTAAACACACATGTATTTATGCTCTGAACTATAGACAGTGAATGCATGTATTGTAAACCCTGAAAAATACCTGGGAAAATAACAGTAAAATCACTCTAGGTGTAGGGACAGTGTAAAATATTAATATAGGATAAACAATGGAACAATTAAAAATAATAGCACAAGTTCTCTCCCCCCTTCCTTTCTATTTCTTTTTATTTCTTTCTCTCTCTTTGATTGTCTCTCTCTCTCTCTCTCTCTGTCACACATACACACACACTACACACATTCTCCCTTCCTTCCTATTTCTTTCTCTTTCTTTCTTCCTCTGTCTTTCTTGCTCTTTCTTTCTTCTCTCTCTCCCTCCTCCCTCCCCTCCCTCCCTCTCTCCCTCTCTCTCTCTCTCTCTCTCTCTGATAGACTTGTTTGCGTGCAAGCAATGCCCCGGCCTTTTGCACAGCCAACCACACAAAGCAGTGCAAACTCACCACAAAGCAACCCACACAATAGGCGCCCTTCCCTTCCCCCTCCCCCCCAGCCAAGTTTCTGGAATCCCCCACACCAGCAAGATCATCTAGTAGGGATGGGAATGCTAGGGCCCTTGGAGCTTAGGATGTGGCTTCCTTCCTCTTCGCCAAGTACTGGCTCTTTTACCTGCTGATCTGAGCAAAAGGAAAAGCATGCCCTCACAATCTCATGCCTGCAACCAGAGCCAGGTTTGGAAAATGCATGCCTGTGGTGGAGGAGCAGTCCTTCTTAACAAGGTCCAAGCTGTTGCTGCTGCTGCAAGCCACGAATCCAGGCTAGAAGCAGTTTTTAGAGCTTAACAGCCATGCGTTTTCAAGCCGCTCCTTTAAACTTTTCCAAGCCTGGATTTCTCATGGGTGCTGGAAGTTTCTTTCTTTCTTTCTTCCTGTTTATTTTTCTTTCTTTCTCTTTCTTTCTCTCTTTATCCTTCTCCCTTCCTTCCCTTCTTTCTTCCTATTTATTTTCTTTCTTTTTCTCTTTCTCTTTATTTCTTTCTTTCCATTCCTCTTTCTTTCTTGCTCTTCCTTCCTTGCTCTTTCTTGCTCTTCCTTCCTTCCTTCCTTCCTTCCTTCCTTCCTTCCTTCCCTCTCTCTCTCTCTCTCTCTCTCTCTCACACACACACACACACCAAACTATCTCTTGTAACACACTCACCTGGTCTGGAATGAACTGATCCGGTGAGCTCCAGAGCAGCGGGTGGTGGGAGAATGAAAAAGGAGCAGCCGGGCCCTTGGAACATCCATCTGCCCTCCCTTTTGGCAGGGGCCAGGGGGGCAGTGGTGGGAAACAGCCCCAGGAGTTCCTGCTCTCCCTTTCAGAGCACCTCCATCTCCCCTCTCAGGCTCAGGCTTAGCCCCAGTGCAGCAGAGAAAGTGAATGGCCGTGGCATGCTCCAGCAACCCCATCACCACATCACCCTGAGGGCTGCTTGCTCGCCCATCCACCAGCCAGACTGGCCTGGAAATGGCATCCCACCTTGGCCTCACGTCAAGAAGCTGGTGGCCAGGTGGGAGGAGGCCCAGTACGGACACAAGGTGAAGGACACAGAGGGCAGGGGGCAAGGTCCGGGGAGCTATGGGGAGGCCTGTGGAGGACAGGGCAAGGCCTGGGGAGCTACAGGGAGGCCTGCAGAGGACAGGGCAAGCCCAGGGAGCTAAAGGGGGGCCCACAGGGTGAGCATGAGGCCCAGGGAGCTACAGGGAGAGGCTTGTGGAGGGCAGGATGAGGCCCGGGGAGCTACGGAGAGGCCCATGGAGGGCAGAGCAAGGACTATGGAGGGTAGGGCAAGGCCTGCAGAGGGCAGGGTGAGGCCTGTGGAGGGTAGGGCAAGGGGCAGGGACAGTGGGAAAGGGGCTAGCAACTCACAGGCTTACCTGTGAGCAGACAGATCAGGACTGCTCAGCTGGAAGGAACAGTGGAGAAGATCATGTTGGCTCCAGGCTGCTTCTCTCACCTGCTCTTGCTGGAAGAGCTCTCCTAGCAGAACAAAAAGCTTGCAAGTCCCCCTCCTTTGGGAAATGGCTCCTGGGCAGCAGAGAGAAACAGGATTCAATCGGACTGCTTCTCTGCTGCCCAGGAGCCATTTCCCAAAGGAGGGGGACTTGCAAGCTTTTCTGCCACAGTGAAAGGCAGGCAGCAATGGCTAGCCTGGTGGGCAGGCAAAAGCAGGCTGCAGGCATGTCGTGCATGTGCATGATGCTGCACATGTGCAATAGGGACTGACTGGGCAGGGAGTGGAGAAGTGGGTAGAGAGGGGCGGGGCCAGCCAGAGGCCTGATTTACTGGTTCTCCAAACTACCGGGAATCATAACAACTGGTTCTACCGAACCGGTGTGAACCAGTAGAATCCCACCCCTGTATAGCTCCATTAGTTAGGCAGGAATCCCAACAGGGATGCTTGAGACTGTGGTATTTCTCTCAGCAAATTGTGGTGTTGGTATTAGAATAATAAATGAACCCTTCTCCTCTCATATTATATTCTTTGGGGAAAGGGATGAGCTCAGCCTCACCTTAAGGAAGCAGAGGTGGGAAGTATTTTTGTCTGACTGAAGTTGCTTTTCCAAGCACAAACAGCAACTTTAGCTTCAGTTCCACACAGTAAATGGCAAATACATCAGTAGAGAGTTCTCCTGGATGGCAACATCACTCTCAAAGCCCTGTCGATAATAAGTAGGAACATTTGAACAAAGTGTCAAAAACAGTCAGGGATTTACCAAATTTTGGACAACATTTTCATCCACACATTTGACTTTATTTTCCTAGCAGGTCTTAAAGCAAATCCTAGAAATCTATGTGCTTGGAGCATTTGTCAATGTAAAATATTACTTATTGGAATCTTAACATCATACATATCTGAGGGCCAGCTTAGTGGACAGCTGATGTGAAACACCATTCTACATGGTGTTTCCTTTCATGGCCTTCAACCCATGTTGGGCATTAGAATGCCTTCAGAATCACATTTTCTTTTAAACTATAAATCTATTGTTATTATGAGAAAACTGAAAAGCACTGAGCAAGCTCAGTATTAAAGAAATTATAAATAATAACTTTGGAAGCAAAAAAAAACCCTCAGAGTATATAATATTTATACTAAAAGCCCTTGCATTAATTTGAGTTGAATTCATCCAAAGAGGAGCTATAAAAAGTAGAAATAGTGAGAGGTAGAAGACCACCCTGACATACATCAGGGACTGACTAACTCAATGCATTATTGATGGACTGCAAAGGCTTTTATCTCCAAGTCATTAGCATTTTGAATCAATCCAATATCAGAAGGAACTTGAGGCCATTACCAGCATTTCAAAATTGCTTCTGCTCAAGCTAGAGGATTTATTTTGCTGTTCTTCTTGCTCCTTTTTTTAAGTGTACTGATTAAGAATCAAATACATAGGTGCAGACATACCCATCTAACTGTTTCATTTCAAGGCAGGTGACTTTATGCAAAGTATAAAAAGACATAAGTAAAAAACAGAGAAATGAATGCAAGAGAGAGAAAAAGACAAAAAGGAAATCTACTTCAATCTAATTTACACCAGCAATATTATGCTTCTTCGTATATTTTTCTCCTTGCAAGCATCATTGCTTCCATTTTGTCAATAACTTTTGTTGTTTTTTTCTTTTTACAATTTCAATTTGTCTCTTTTTCAAGATCTTATCAGTTCCATCTAAACTGTCTCTGCTTTCTTTCCAATCTTGTTTTAAATATTTTCTATTTAATACTCATTCTGTACATTAGTTTGTACTACCAAAGTAGCTGTGAAGATGAGACCCTTTTGTGTTCAGTCCAAATTAATTTAATTTTTAAGCCTGTTTGTTCTTGTTTTACCATGTTCGTATTATCCTTGAAAATGGGACAAATAATCTAATTGCATCTGCATCTGCAAAGAAGAATGTACAATACAGGTATTCCTCAACTTATGACCACATCTGAGCCCCAAATTTCTGTTGCTAACTGAGCAGTTGTTAAATGAATTTTGTTCCATTTTATGGTCTTTCTTACCACAGTTGTTAACTGGATCACTGTAGTTGTTAAGTTAGTAATAAAATTGTTAAATGCTTCCCCATTGACTTTGCTTGTCAGAAGATCACAAAAAGAGATCATATGACCTGGGACACTGCAAATGTCATAAATGTGAGTCAGTTCCTAAGCATCTGAATTTTGACTATGT
Organism: Naja naja; assembly: GCA_009733165.1. Lineage (NCBI taxonomy): Eukaryota > Metazoa > Chordata > Lepidosauria > Squamata > Elapidae > Naja > Naja naja. The sequence goes on along the minus strand of CM019151.1, from coordinate 133,242,052 downwards.
GACCACAGGGATGCTCCAGTGGTTGTAAGTGTGAAAAATGGTCATAAGTCATTTTTTTCAGTGCCATTATAATTTTGAACGGTCACTAAACAAACTGTTGCAAATCCAGGATTACCAGTATATAATTCACATCATTGTATCTCTTTCCCCCTCTAAGAAAAGTGGCCGATATGCATATACACTGCTTCGGTATATTATTCCCACTGAGTTAATCCAACTTTTATGTTTCTCTTAAATATGCAGTGGAATGCTTCTGATTCTACCCAAATCGGGTAATGACCAAAAATTTCGAAAATTTTTCAATCTGATCATGAGCAAATACTTGGGTCACGATCAAACATGGCCTGTATAACAAAATTAAAAAGCATAAAATGATTTGCTTATACTTACTTTACTCTCCCTTGATTTATGGCTTCTGTATTTAAATAATGCAAAATGTGAGTCAAAGCACGCAACTACAGTTAAAAAAATACTGCATATTCAACTGCAAGACCTGGAAGAATCATTCATGGAATAATGTGGCATATTGAGGAAAAAGAGAGCCAAACGCATTCTGAAATGTTTAGTGATCAGTCTCCTGACATCTCTTTTTCATGTACCAGATTTTGTATAAGGATCATTGCCAACACCTGCACCAGCACCTGTGATTAACTAAAAAACCTTGACATACAACTTTAAATTATGCCTAAAGCAAACAGCTAGTTTCCTCTAATATTATACCATGGAGGATAGGTCATATTCAGATTAACTATTTAAAGACCTAGAAGATGGAGCTGATGGCCTGAATTCCAACTTCATTATGTGGCTTGATCCTTCATTGCTTTTCATTTTTGTTCATCCATAAGTATTGCCTAGAGATAAAATACCTTAAGAGGTTTTTAGAAGTATTTGGAAAGTAAGGATAGGCAAAGAGAGACCTACTCCTAGAATATTATAAACCAAAATAAAAACAATTGGCATTAACAATTTTAAAAATGACCTTACAAGAATCTGTGTGCTCTGTTGTTGGGTTTGAACCATTATATACTGATTTGTCTTAATGTGCATTTATATTCCTCTATGGAAATTACTTGGATATCCTAGTTGGAATTATCAGTTACAGTCAAAAATATCTGGAAAGATACTGATTAGGGAATTCTAACCTAAGAGTACTGCCTCATCCCATAGAACTTTTAAATTCCCTAAATAAAATGAAAACCCTCTTCCTTCTTAAAACAGTTTTTATTCCATTTAGGATCTCTTCTACTTTCATGTGACTATCCATCAAAAATGACATTATCAATTGTATTATGCATGGCTGTACAAAAGAAAAATAACCTGTTTTATTGTTACTGTCACTCTGTATCAGTCTCTGAACATTCCTAGTTACAATTTCATGTTGTCCTCGAATCTGATAGGGCTAAGCAGTAAAGTCAAGTAGCAATTCCAAACTTCTCTGTTCAGTATAGTATATTTTCTGTAATACCTCAGATTTTTAAAAATCAGAACAACTTTGAGGCATGCATAAAAAATATAAAATATTATCTTCTTATACAAATTTACCTAAAAAAGACAGAGCCAATATATACAATGCTCCACATTGCTCAACATTAACAAAATGGTTGTCTAACTGGACAAAAAACCCTAAACAAACAAAACCTTAAGTTCCTTAAAGTACCAGTTGTATTACCCTTTCTCCAAAGAACATAAAGAGTCCTACTAGATCAGCCCAAGCCATCTGTTTCCATTCTCTTGCTTATATTCTATAAGTGTTAAGGTTACACAAATCTGTATTGTCCAATTCCATGCAGTGAAACAATGACACCAAGGTATCAGCAGTCCATTTCTTTCAATAAAAATGAAATGTCCAATGCAAAGAAAATTGTTGATAGGCTGTGACTATTGGGAGATCAGAGGGGCTGAGATTTCTACATTATGCCCACTTTGTTAATGACCAGTATAGAACTAGACAGGAGGTGTGATATACCCTTATTATCTTTTGGGAAAAAAGTTAAGACAGAGTTTTTCCACATGGTTTTTTGAATTACTTAAGATAACATTATAGAATAGTTTGTTTCCATTTTAAGTAGAATTTAATATTGTTACAACTATTGTTGTTGATCTTGTCATTGTTAAGTTATATAAGATTTCCTTTGTAAATTGGGAGAGATCTTTGATTGCAGCTCCAGAATACCAATAAAGGGCAACATATGTACAGTAGTTCAGAGTTTAAATGAGAGGTCCTTGGTGCTCTCTGAGCTTGGTTGTTTTCTTGCAGAAGTGACTAGTACTGATGATGTACCTGGTTTGGGTAATGAAACATCTGCAAGAAAACAATCAAGTTTAGAGAACACCAAGGACTTCTCAGCTCCAGAATTCCAGATGACTACAGAATAACATCAAAGAGTTTTCAATATTCTTTCTATAATCTATTTGTCATCTGGACTTTTGCAATCTAGATCTGATAATCCTAAAATGTATGTTTGAGGATATAAAGGCAAGCCAACAAGAATATTATTTATTATCTCTTGTGCTCTCTCTCTCTCTCTCTCCCTCTCTCTCTCCTCCCTCTCTCTCTCTCTCTCTCTCTCTCTCTCTCTCTCTCTCGTAGTTATTTTAATAGACATTTCACATGTATAAATGGGAAAACCAATTGGACAGTTTTCCTAAAATGTGACAGAAAGAATATTAATTCCAATTTGTTCATGTACTTATCAATCAATTCCAAAGTAATCTGAAACTACTTTGAGAATATTGAGTCAGTCTGAGTGGAAACTAGCATTCCATAAAACTAACCTGATGTAAAATTATTTTGTAAGTACCTCAGTTTGGAGAGAAGTATGAAATATATCATATATCCACAGAACAATCCTGCTGAAAGCTAAAGTATAGCTAAATTTATGCAAAAGATAGGTTTCACTTTTTTCTAAGGAAAGGAAAGTAGTGCTAATCAACATACATTTGGAAAAAAAGACTTTAACTGGAAGCAAAGGAGTTTTATCATGCTATATGATTATTTCCTAGGACATACTAATTTATAGCTTTGTTAAGGAAGATAGCCTTCCTTTCATTCTTTACTTTGACCTTCTAGGACATGCTCATTTATAGCTTTGTTAAGGAAGATAGCCTTCCTTTCATTCTTTACTTTGACCTCCTGGGAATATTCTTGCAAATTCTAATCAGTCTGGATGGGTTTGGAGATGGGAGAGAGTAGCTAATAAGGGCATATTTCTTCAAACTTCTGCTTTTTTGTTCCTAATTTCTGAAGCACGGTAGATAGATTTCCATACATTGCTTTTCTTCTGTCTGTTCAGGCTTCAAACAGTAATTTGGTAATCTCTTAATGTTATTCACATCTCTTTTAAAAAGATGGTTATGCTAACTCTAAAGCACCTGAGAATATGTAAAAGAAGAGAATAAGAGTTGGAGGCAGAATGAGTTTTTGTTCAATTAAATTAGTATATTCACTTTCTAGATAACCAAATATACAAAAACCTTTAATTTTACAGCTATGATTTCATGTGTGTTTGTGAAATACCACCATAATGCAAACTAAGAGCAGGTGTATGCTACAGCCATTATAATCAGTTATATGGTCAAGAACAGCAATGTGTACCCTTCCACCCACTTTTTCCCAAAAAATGAGATTAGACACTAAGATCAAGACAACTCAGAAGGAGGCTAGTCATCTGGTAGAATTACAGAAGGTGTAAAGGTTAGGAATAAGACTTAGCTACTGAAAAAATACAAGGGCATCTTAAGCCCTAAAAACTGCTAAACAAAGGCTCCATGCTCTGGCTATTAGACTAAGGTGATATGCTAAAGAAGCAGAGGCCAAGAAGATAAAAGCCTTGTTCTCCAAAGAACTATCTAATGTAGTCCAACTACAGCAGAGTCATCAACAACAGAAGCTGAACATCACTGGAAGAGCATATGGAAGAAAGAGAAGACACATAATACCAGCCACAAAATGGCTGCAGGACCTTAGAGCAGACCATAGCAATTTCCCAGAACAGAACTATCACAACAGCAAACATCCAACAGTGGGTCAAGAACATGAAACACCCGACCTAGCCTGGACATGTTCCATATCTACTAGCTAAACAAACTAACAGCAGTGCATGAATGCCTAGAAGTGTAGATGAACCATCTACTAGCAGAAGGCTCCCACCTAGACTGGCTAACAAAAGGAAGACAGCTTTGATCATGAAAGGCCCCCCCACAAAGGAACAGCACCATCCAAATACAGTGGAACCTCTGGTGACAACCGTAATCCATTCTGAGAATTTGGTCATCACCCAATTTGCTTGTCACCAGAAATGCATGCATGTAAAACAAAAATGGTGCACTGTGGAAGGCAAAATCAGCATGGAAGGCCAAATCATCACCCTTTGGTTGCCATCCAAGCACCCATTCATGACTAGAGGTAAGAACATTTTTTGATCACCTGATTTGGTCACAAACAGAAGCCTTCGCAAACAAAGGTTCTGCTGTATCTGAATAACCTGCCACTCCACAACATAAAAAGTTCAATCAGGCATTATAGCTGCCACACTACAGGACCATATGAACCAATTTATGAGCATAGGTCAGACAGCATTGGGAACAATACCAGTTGCTTCCTAATGGTGGCCCCTTTTCTATGGAACACAATCCCCCCATGATTCAATTGGCCCTGATTTTGCTGCTTTTCTGAAAGGTCCTGAAGGCATGGTTTTGTCAACAAGCCTGGGAATCTTAAATGGAGCTGATCAGGTAGTTGATTTGATTGTATTGCTGCTGCTGGAGAAGGGAAGTTTATGGGATTTTATGTTGTGGATTTTTATGCGAATTTTTAAAAAAATCCCATAAAAGCACCTGTGTGGGGGTTGAGTGACCACATGAATATGTAAAATAAATAAACATAAATTAGATTCATGTAAAAACTAACTTGGCCATGATCATTATAAGTTGCTCTAGTAGGAACTGAGAATTCAAGAGTACACACCAATTCTATCTAGGTAATACAACTTCATCCAGGCCCAAACTTCATTCAGGCCCAAAGTGGGGAGTCTCCAGAGACAACAAGCACAAAGTCACCTGTACTTTCCTATATCTTACTCTGACTTCCCCATCAACCATAGTTTCCAGATAGAGTAAAAGATGTTTGAAGCATCACTGGTTGGCCTACAGTAGAGATATACCATTTGGTATCATTAATATAGTGATGATATATGATTTATACCAATAGATGATGATGTCCTGCAGTGTCATATTGATTTTACATAGGGGCAGAGAGAAAGTAGGGCAAAATGAACCCAGTAAAGTAGGGATGTTGAGTTAGTTTTCTTGTTCTCTAACAACTCTGCAGAGAAAGGAGAACCACCATAACACTATGATTACCACTCTCAAACCTCAAAGGATATAGCAGTAGTACTGAGACTTATATCTCTGATTCTTATAGACTTTTGATTTCTACTGCAAATATATTTTTCTGGTCATACTGACAATTACAAACCTTTGACAAATCTGGTATATTGTTTCTTCTAAGTAAAGTTTTCATTCTAATAAACTCTAAAACAGAATTTTTTCTGTTTTAGTATAAGCTTGACATGTTGAGCCTGAATAAAAAGATTTTCAAGATGCAAATTCAAATCCAGTATTTGTTTTCTTATTATTTTGTTATTATTTCTCACTTACTTGTATATAACCTAGATTTAAATATTTTTAAAATGTGTTTCATATAGGATATACTGCATTCTTCTCAAATATAACTATTTTTATGTAGATATTTTAGGGTGAACTTATGGAAAGTAAGATTAGAAATGGCTTTTCTTTTTTTCAAGGACTCCTGAATTCAAAAAATTCCATGAAGATATGTCGAAGAATACAAGACAGCTTGCAGCATAAACAGGTTAGAAGAAAGGATTGAATAGGAGTTAAAGCAAATGTTTTCAGAGGGAGAAATAGAAGTCTGAATGGATTTGCATCTATAATTAAAATTTAACTCATTAAAGTTTCACACATTTTATCTGTGTTGGATATCAAAAGAAATGAAGAATTTTTGTACATTGAAGAAGAAAGAAAAAGAAATTAACACATAGCATGTCATAAAACATAATATTGTAGAATTGGAAAGGATATATGGCTCTTTAATTAATCCACAAAATAAATTCTAGACAGAGATTCAAAAGTGTCAGGAAAGCAAATTAAACAAGATATGGATTTGATTTGATTTGCTTTGCTTGGCTTGGCTTGGCTTGGCTTGGCTTGGCTTGGCTTGGCTTGGCTTGGCTTCGATTCACTTTGATTTGGTTCATTTTGTTTGGTTTCGATTCGATTCGATGGCCATAGTAATACCATGGCAATTCCATGGACATGCAATGCTTCAGATTCCATTTAATAAGATGCTTTGGAGCACAATTGTGCATGAACATATTACCAGACTGCAACTCTTTAGATCCGGCTGTCAAACAACTGGCCCACGTCATGCCTGGTTTAGTGAAGGGGGAAAACGTCCCAATATGTAATGTGATGCCGCCATGATGACGTGAGTTTGACACCCCTACTTTAGAGCAATCATACGTTTTACTAGTATTATATGACAGCTGTGCAGAACAGCTGTGTGACATGGATGTTTTAAGGGTGGTAGGCAGCTCATATACATATCCTTGTGTACCCTGGAGCATTTTCCCCAAATTATTTCCAAAGTTCTGCATGATCTTTTAAAGAAACTACTGTGCTTTGAACTTCAAACTAAAATTTTATTTCCACATTTGTATCATTCTTCCAGCATGCATGCATACATGGACATCCCTCTTGGCCAGTAAGTGTAGTTCATTCTCAAGACTCATTGAGGATATTTCCAGTAGGGATGGTTTAATTGACATCCCACTCACAGCTGCAGATATTGTGCCAAAAGGCAGTGGATACTATCTGGATCCATATTGCCAAAGATTCTTTCTGGATTAAAGATATATCTTGAGATTACCCTCATGTGCCCTGGACAGCTGGGGATTTTGTGAATTGACAGCAGAAATTGATATGTTTGTGGTCACTTGCAAATCAGCTGGGAGTTGCCAGTATCATCATGCTCTGAGCACTAAATGTTGCCTTTCACAGACTTTGATCAAACCTCATCTTTTTAGTCATTTTGGAGTTTAGGTTTTTTAATTATTATTATTATTTATTTATTTTAGAATGAAATACCTTGAGAACTGCAAGTCCAGCACTTGATAGGCAAGTTACTCTTTGATCTGTTTAAAAAGAAAGAAGATTGCATGTTTCCAGCTTTGTAAATTCTTTATTTTCTGAAATATACCACAAAAATATTGCATATATATTTCTAAAAAGTTTTTAAATGCTAAGGGTTTGGATGAATTTGACCCCTTAGACTGCAAGAAGATCAAATCAGTCAATCCTAAAAGAAATCAGCCCTTTGGAAGATACTCAAGTTGAAGCTCAGATACTTTGGTGACCTAATGAGAAGAAAGGACTCTTTGGAAAATACTCTAATGTCGGGAAAGTTTGAAGGCAAAAGGTGAAGGGACAACAGAGGATGAGATGGTTACATATGGTGTCATCAACACAATGAACATGAATCTGGGCAAACTCCAGGAGACAGGGAGGACAAAGGAGCCTGGTATGCTATTATCCATGACGTTGTGAAGAGTCAGATACAACATAACACTGAACAACAATCTCTGATGTTGTTTAATGGTTATTTTGACTGCATAGATTTCTTTTTGGAAATGTTCAGTTGGGTGTAATAGGTTGTTTTGTAATATCTACTATCTGTTACCGGTATTACTTTTAATATATAAATAAGAAGGTTATTATCTGTGGTTATGTTTAATAGCTTTTAATTTTCTGTAATGCTTAATTGTTAATAAGGATTAGATTTTGAGCTTTAAAGAGGGATTGGGGGATTAGGTTTTAAATTGAAACTGGGATTATATATTTATATCAGGCATTTCTGTTAACTTTTACTGGATCAGTGCTGATTAATAAGATGAGATGAAAATTTGAATAGAGAAATATTTGGTTATATTTTAGGAGATAGTGATAGATCATTAATATTGAATATGCTTCTGGGAATGACAGGAAAAGTTTCCTTTTCTTCTCTTCTTTTTTTAATGTATTCTTATAGCTAGGTTCTTGTATCAGTTTTATCTGTTTAATGTAATCCTTTATAAAACAATTGGGGAAAAATATTGACTCTATATACCAGCCTCCTGTTAAAAGAACCTATCTATTTCAGCTTCTAGCAGTTTCAAAATTTTGTATCCTTAAACTCAATCTTCTTCTGTATTGATTTAAAGATTTGGGGGAAAATAAATACATCTGTGTAAGTATTTTTGCAAGAATATACACAGCTTTTGAATATATTTTATTTCTTATGCTCATTTTGGCAACCCAAAATACCATGATGCACATTTATGTATCTTATTTTTGCCAACATATATATGTTACGTTTTGAGGTGATCAATGCAATCACCATCACCACTACCTGTAGCACAAATATTAGCTTTTCTAAGTAAAGACATGCACAATGCTTGAACTTTGAAATTAAGTCCAAGTTTATGTTGTTATACTGTTATACTGAAGACTCTAGCAATTTTTCTTCACCTGTAAAGTGAGCTCTTGGTTTACTACCTTTTTGCTTTCAAATTTTTCTCAGTGATGTTTTTGAACTTACATTAATATTGGAAGTAGTGGAGGGTGCTGTTGCTAGGGTTTCTGTTTTCTATTTCACTTTGTCCATTACTATGAACCCTTTTCAGTCTGAAAAAGGCATCTGACAGTAATTCTTTTATTGGGATTTTCCTGAAGAGTAGGAAGACAAGGAGGATGTTGACCTCCAGACACATAACTGTACAATGGCAGGTAGAACTTTCACCTGCACCACTTCTCATCTTTTCAAAGTGTTGGAGCAGCAAATGCTGCGTGGATAGAAGATCCTGCTGCCAATATTGCTGCCAAAATCAATCAGAACTGGGTCTTCTCTGCATGTTCAGAAGACCAAAAATAAGACCCTTGAAGTGTTCACATCGTTTTCAAGCAGTGGATTTTGAAGAACACTTCACGAAGTACATTTTCTGAATGATTTACGCATTCTTATTTAATAAGGAGGTGAACACTCCACCTTATTCATTAGAAGTTCATAAAAATTCTCTTTTTCTTTGAACGAGATTACCCATCTATAATATATATTTTCTAAGCAATTCTCTAACCCTAACCATGAACTTCCAGATTTATGTTTAAAATTGCAAAATATGAGGTGGGTTTGTGTACAGTAACAACTAAAGAGCTCTGGGTCATTCTGACTGGCCAATATGGGAAACATCTAGTTTCTTCCCTTAAAAATGAGACAAATTTGTACCAACTACTGTATCTTAAAATCTGCAATAATATCCTATTTCTCTATTTTACAGCTTATAATAATATCCTATTTCTCTATTATTTAAAACTAGTTTTAAATAATTTCAGTCAGAAGCATTAATGAAAGGTTCCTAGGAACATGTGATGTATTTCTTCTCTCTAGGAGATATGTATGTATGTATGTATGTATGTATGTATGTATGTATGTATGTATAACATTTGCTTAGTTGAGCCCAATAATTAAGCAAGCTAAAATGAGTAAGGCAATGGTTTGGCACAGTATTATTATTGTCTTTATAATGTACAAGCTACTTTAAAAACTGATAATTCATTTTTCTGTTAGCATTTTTCCCTGAGTATATATGGCTTAATATAAGCTATCCCATCAGAAACTCTTGTTAAATTCTTAGACAATCCCATTTTCCTTTTCTAATGCCTCCCTGAAATAATTTGAAATAATAGTTAAGAACAATCAACCTCCCCCAGCCTTTTTTAGTTGAAAGCCTTCAATATAGAGGCTGAATGCAGGTAGTCCTTGACTTACAACACAATTGAGCCCAAAATTTCTATTGCTGATGAGTTTAATTTGTTAAGTGAGTTTTGCTCTATTTTACAACCTTTCTTGTCACAGTCTTTAAGTCAATCTCTGCAATTGTTAATAACATGGTTGTTAAGTGAATCTGGCTTCCTCAGTGACTTTGCTTGACCAAAAGTTACAAAAGGTGATCACTTCAATATTCAATAAATATGAGTCAGTTGCCAAGTGTTTGAATTTTGATCAAATGACCATCAGGTTATTAGGGTGAAAAACAATTATAAATCACTTTTTTCAGTGCCATTGTAACTTTAAACAGTTACTAAATGAACTGTTGTAATTTGAGGAATATCTGTATACTCTTACACTGTGAAACATAAATAAATTATTTTAGTTTTCCACAAAATTGTTTTGTGTACTTTTATTAGTCACAGAGTACACACACATATATCTGTGTGTGTGTGTGTTTGTGTTTGTGTTAGTGTGTGTGTATGTATGTTTTATAAATAATTATGTTAAATATTTTATCTTGATCTCATCCAGTATTTAGAGCATCTATGTATTGCCACCTAGTCTGCTCTGCGAATTATTTTTACCTGTAGGAAATGGAAAATAAAGCTATTATCTTTTCCATCCACTTCCTGTAGTCTCTGTAGGAAGAAGACAGATAAATAAATCTACAATTGTTATAATTCACTTCATGATAGTAAATGAAAAATAAGAAAAAATCAACTTTAAAACATGCTTTTGGTTACGCATTTAGCTAGTCAATGGTTATGCAGTTTACACAGTATGAGGTTTTATTTTACTTATTAAAAAGAATGGGCAAATTTGTTTAATATATGTGAAATAAATTAAATCCTTCAATCCTTTCTTGTAAGTTTACTTTGTGCTTTCACAATGTTCAATGTGGTGCTTCTTACTGTTGAAGTGTTTTTCTGTTGAAGTGATAGCTTCCTTAGACTATACCAGGCTCCTTATTTCCTAACTAAAATAAGCACCTGAAGAAATGTGAGTTGTTCACTTTTGCAAAGCTATCGTGTGCTTTTCACCACTTGCTAATGGGTGCATGAAACAATGAAGTTGTGTGTGTCTGTGTGTGTTTGATTTATATTTTATGTAAAATCAAGATCATCACTCCCACGTTGCAAATTCTTGATGTAAATACAATGAACTTATTATTGTCTTTATTAACGCATTGTTCATTGACTAACATTCATGGAATTGAAAGAATCTTCACAATTGCCAAAGAAAGAGAAGCAGAGGAAAAAACAGAATTATATACAAAAAGAAGCCCACACATCTTCTGCTAATGAATAATGCTGCATAGTTTTATTGTTTTTGCAGGCAAACACCAGCATCAGACATTGAAAAGGTCACTGTAGGTTGTAAACAACCAGATTCTCTTCCCACAAACTCTGTATGTCTTCACCTCTTGGTTGACAGAGAAAGGAACATATCTATTTATAATGCTGTATGCATCCATTGTCAAGTGATGGCAAATCAAGTAGTTTTTCTCAAGTAAATTCTGTTAAATAAAAACAAATATTGGAGTTACACAATACATGTGCATCTTATGCATGTTTACTAGATTTGAACCACATTAGTTTAGACAAATCATTTTATAATATTTTATTCTAATAGAAGTTGAACTTGCTAACTCTAGGATTTGTTGTTGTTCTCAAGCAAATTCATTTGATAAAACTTTTTTCTTCAATTTACTGAAGGAAAAAAATAAGCAAGGCCATTATCAACTGGTATGTAATAATTCTAGGATTTGTATTTTCAATTATTACCTGTATCCAATTTCCAGTTCTTCAAGTCTTAAAAGCAGCAACAGAAAGATACATGTCTTAATTAATTTCCTTAATGAAAGGTTTCTGGCTTCCTAAACCATCAATCATTTTGCCTGAGTACAATTAAGCTACCTGGAATTTATTCCATGCCTTGAAAGTGAAGGAAAAGTAATGCAAATTTCTAGGGTGACTGGCAAAAATATTCAAAATGTTAATTCAATGCTACTAACCCTTAGTATTGCATGTCCTGCTAATTACAAGGAAACAGTGGAATGTAGAGAGTGACTCTAAAAAAATTTTGTGTTCCTTCTGTGTCTCTCATCTGCCTGTTCTTTAGCTAGGTAATCAACTCTGGATTAACCATTAAGCAAAAAATGCAATGGTTAGAAAACCCCCAGCTATCATGCCCTTAGCTTTATCACTGCCACACTCAACTTTAGCGCACTTTTCTTTCTGTGCTATCAAGTCAGTGTTGACTTCTGCTGACTGCCTGGACAAATCTCTCCAGCTTTCTTGGCAAAATTTTAGAATGATTTCCCATTGCCATTTTCCTAGGGCTGAAAGAGACTGACTAAGGTCATCCAGCTAGCTTTGTGCCTAAGGTGAGACTAGAACTTGCTGTCTCCTGGTTTCTAGCCTGGTGTCTTAACCATTACACCAAAGAGGCTCTCAATACTTATGAACTCCTAATGTCTTTTTAATGAGGGACACTGTTGTTAGGCTATGCTTAGGGCAACAGCTGGCATTAATCTGACTGTGGACAATTCCTAATCTCAAATCATTTTGTTCTGTCTTTTTTCCCAGATACACAGAGCTCCTACTCCACGGTGCTTCTTCTACTGAATTGTGGTATAAAACCTGCTTCATAATCCTCAGTGATGAAATTCATCCATCAGAAGTGCTCACATAAACACCCAAAATATTTCAACACTTTCCCCCAGTAAAAGAACCAAAAGCCCCCACATTGTCAGTTATTAATGATCCTTCTAATCTGCTGCTATAGCTTTATAAGAAGATAAACTTCAAAAATATGGCCTCTGTCTGATTTTTCCATTTTATCTGAAAACATAGGACAAAGTTAGTCTCTGAGTGATAGAGTGATAGAAAGAATATCACAGAAAGAATAGAGCTATTTCCACTGACTTCATTCCCCACCCCACCTTGCCTGATTCTAACTGCTGTCTTTTATTTATTTTTCCAATGTCTAATAATCTTTCTTGCTTGATGTTACAGCTGTGTGTATATACAATAACAAAGTGTCTTGGGTCCTACACAGAATTAAATAACTCAAGGCAAGAGATAGCACATTGTATAAATTATAGAAAACAAGGGTCTGGAGTTGTTCCATGGTGAATAAATTAAAGAAAAATAACAGCAGGGGAGAGAGGCAAGCTCTCACATAAAAGATAGAGATTTTGAGGAGAAGTGGCTATTCAATGAGGCAGAAAGATGCAAGAATGAAGAAGGCGTAAAAGAAGAAAACCATTTCTCTAAAGACAACTGATGACAGTTGAAAATAATGCACTGAAAGTGAATATTTTACATTAGTTAAATCTATAGCCCATCAGATTTAAACAAGACAGGTAAGTTATTAATGTCTATATTTGAGTATATTTGTTAAAAGCATATTTTATTTCAAAGAATGCATCTATCCTATTTCAAAGAAGACATCCATCCAATTTTTTTAAAAAACTTTTTGATATGGAAATGCGTTGACCCACATTATGTTACAAAAACATGTAGTGAACTCTGATGTGGGATTCATGCTGTGAAGAATTAGAAATGACTACAGCACTGTACAGTTTCCTCAACCTGTTGTCTCCCATATATGTTGATAACCCTATATTTCCCAAGCAGTAGCCTATTGATAAAAAATATGAGTCTGAAATCCAACACTTCTGGGAGGCCACAGATTAATTCATTGTTTGTTGAATAGGAAACAATTAAAAAAAGAATAAGATGCTGTCATGTGCTGCTACTGTGGCTTTGGCTTTCCATCCCACCTCTCCGGTTCCACTGTCCATAGTTTATGTTTTTATAATTCAGCAGATAGGAACTCAAGATCTTCTCCAAACTTTTTTTCACATTGCCATATTTTATAGAATGTGGGGAAAGATAAATTTAGGCTTGGAAAGAACAGTGAAGAATGCATAAATCTTCCTCTGAAAGTTCAAGAGTCCTGGAGTGAAAAACAGGAGAGATTATTTTAAATGATGTTATCTACTACTTGTATGTAGTGCGGACACAATACTGAGTTAACAATTGTTCATCCTTAGGTTCTCATCTGAGATCAACAGTTTCAGGCCTTTAGTTATGAAAGCCTTTGTAAAATGGACTTTTGCTGAGCCATATCTATTTTCCATATTTTAGTCTTCCATTACTTAGAGGCATAAGTGGACTTTGATTCTGAGTCAGTAGGGCCATTGCTGTCAATTCACACACTGGTAAGGATTCCAAACAAAGAACTACAACAAAGAACCGTGAGATTCAAGGTTCTTGTATTAACATTCAAAGTCCTACATGGCATGGGTCTGGGGTATTTGCGAGAATGGTTCCTGCCAGCATCAAATACCAGCCACCCTGTATGAGCGCACAGACGGGGGCTCCTCAGGGTGCTGTCAGCAACACAATGTCGTTTGGCGGTGACCCGGGGGGAGGGCCTATTCTGTGGCGCCCCCCACTTTATGGAATCAGCTTCGACGGAGCTCCGGCCACGATTTAAAGACTGGCTATTTGCACAGTCTGGGCTGTGCTGACCTCCTGGGGGGCGGGGTTGATTGTGTTTTAACTTTGGGGTTTTTAAATCTTTATTTGACTTGTACCTTGTTTAATTGGTTTTTTAGGTCATTATTTATTGTTGTGTTTTTAGTTTGAGCCGCCCAGAGTCCTTTTGGAGAGGGGGCAGCATACAAGTCAAATAAATAAATAAATAAATAAATAAATAAATAAATAAATAAATAAATAATAAACTGCATTCTTCCTACTGCTAGCACCTTCTCTGGTCCTAACCTGTGGGCAGATCTTGAGAAAGGTCACCCTCATCTAAAATGCTGTCAACATTTGCCAACACAACAAAATGTGAGCTTGCAAGTTCTGTTTTCTTTGTCTGTTTTATAGTCTGCCTGTCTGTCTCTTTTCCCTTATCTGCAGCAGCTTCAGTGAAATGCTTAATAAGTTAAAGTCCAATGGTTTTGTTGTTGATGTTCAATGTGGCTTTGCTTTCTTTGTTTCTTCAGACATAATGCTTCTGTCTTGGTTTGTATTTGCAAGTGCATATATGTTAGTGGTTTGGACATTTTGACTAATTGTGGGCTTATCCAGTGAGCAGTAAAAGCCAGAACTGTTTTGGATCTTCATCTTAATTTTTGTTTTGAGATCTTCCCACTCAAAGAAAATTGCATTGCCCCTGATGAAACATGAGCAAATCAATAGCCACTTTCAGACTCTGTTGTATTAGTTAACAAGATACTTTATTAAATTAAAGTTGCTTGTAACAGAATTATCTACTGTCTTCTAAATTTTAGAACATTGTTTTCGAATTAAAATAGAACATTTTTCGTTCCCAAACACAATGGAAAAGCTTTATTACTTCTATTTAGCAATCCTGATGACTCCGCAAAGATGTTTTCTTAAGTATAATCCTGCTGTTTAGTTGTTTAGTTATAAACGACATGGTAGAAATTGGTTAACCTTGTGGAGCACAGGTTTCAATTAGAGGTGGCCCCAAACTTTGTAGTGTGGTTCACAACAGCTTCCATGATTTTGATATAAAACATATGAATAATTTTATATTTTTATGGTATTACAATATTTTGAGATTTAGGACTGTGCAAAAAATTAGTTTTAGTTAAGGTAAAGCATACTTTTTCAATTCAAAACTGTTATTAACTATCATTTGATATAATTGTGCTCAGCAAATTCCAAAACTTGAGTGAGAATCCAAGTCAGCTATTTTAACAAATATTCAATCTATCTTCACCTAAGCATCATATTAATTCTTACTGGATAATGACAATTCTTTCCTTAATCTGAAAGGAGATCTCCCAGACTGACACCATTGTATTTCCAGAGAATGCTATTTAATACCTCATATCTCCTGCTAATAAGGGCCACTGTCTGTAGGCTTTTTTAACATGAGTATAAATTCTGTATAACATGAGTTTAAACTCTGTATATAAATTCAGCCACCTAATGAGAAGGAAGGATTCACTAGAGAAAAGCCTAATGCTGGGAATGATTGAGGGCAAAAGAAGAAGAGGACAGCAGAGAATGAGGTGGCAGGATAGAGTCACTGAAGCAGTTGGCGTGTGCTTAAAGGGACTCCTGGGGATGGTAGAGGACAGGAAGGCCTGGAGGAATGTTGTCCATGGGGACAAGATGGGTTGGACATGACTTGGTGACTAATAACAACAATAAATAAATTCTGTAGGAAGCGTTACCAAGTCAATATTCTTTTCTAAACAGCCTTTCATATTTATAGCTGCTAAGTTTTAACATACAATGTTCCTTATATGTTTTCTCCCAAACCCATGAATTTGTGCAGATATTTTGGATGGAAAAATATGAATGGGAGCAGAAAGTACATAAAATGTCTTTAAAAACAAAATTACAGTATATAGAAAGTACAGAATTTTTATTTAATCTGTGACAGATTTCTTTTATAGTCTAATTGTCAGCAACATCATGGTTACTATTTATGGGAAACTCTGAATTTTTTCATCAATTACAATAGCAGATATCAAAGCTAGCTTCCAGTATAATAGACACTTTGGGAGCTATCTACAAATGAAGTCCCTCTAAGGGCATAACTACATAGTATTTGGCAAAAAGAAATGCCACTTTATTACCCAGTGTATATTTAGCTCAATTGTCAATTTTTAAAAAAGAACATATGAAATTATAACTCAAACATTTGCCTGTGCAGTTTGAAAATATTACAGGAATTTGCTCTCTAAGTATACATGCTTAGTACATTATGTTCCCCGTATGCTGTCTATGACCTCTGCATCTGTGCTTGTGTTCTTTTATATTCAACACAGAACTTAGTGTTACACTCTGATAGGACTGTGAATTCTTTATGCATTCATATCCATTCAGGTTCTGCTCTTCAGATTTCTCAGCAAGACCAAGGGACATTGTGGATGTTTCTTGTATATCCTGAACAGGATTGCAAGATCTCATGTACATAGACAAATCCTCAATGAAGGTCAGAGAACTCAAGATATCTCCTACCTTTAAACTATTTATTTGGTTGCTGTCAGTTTGTTGTCAGTTGGGGAAAACTGCTGTATACCAGAAGTTGTATCCCTGCTTTTTGGCAAGTTACTACCTTGTGAAATGCATGGAAAACAGCAGCCCACTTTTTGAGCTTCTGTCTCTGTCTCTCACTTTATTTCATATATTTTTCAGGACAAATTATAAATTTAAAACATGTGATTGTGAAACACTTTCCAAGAGACTATTGTCTTGAGTGAAAGTGCAGAGTTACATGGTCTATAAATCTGACAATTTCCAATATATTAAACATTGCATAGTTTTAAGAAATTTAACTCAGACATATTTTTAACATGTGTTACATGTTTATTAATCTATCCTCGAAAAATTATCAGACTAACATTAAAGATAATACAAAAATGCCAATCATTGTTCTCAAATAGATGTGTTTTCCTCCTTCATAAAAATATTGGTTTGTAGTATTTTCAGATGTGTCTTTCTTCCTTCCTGTCATAAAACAGAAATTATTTTTTCTGGCTGAATACATACAAGCTATTTAAAACACATATATTCATTATCTTATATGCCCAAATATAACTTATTGGCATATTCCACTAAATCTAATGATTTTATGGATGAAATAACAGTTTCTAATATATAGAAACTTACCTATTGAGATGTGTGACATTTTATCTATGAGTAGATAAATAGGAATTAATCTGGCAAATCCCTCCAACAACTAAGATTGCTTTTACAAAAAAAATACTGAAATAAATGGTAAATATGTCTTTTTTATGTGTGTGTGTGAAGTGGAACAGGGAATCCTTGTTTCTGAACTATAAGCACTAGCACTGCAACATATTGCTGAAATATAAACATATCATTCATGAAATTGGTTGTCTGGATGAGAACTGTCAAGTATTCAGTATATTCATGGTCTTAGTTGATCAAATATTTTTAAAAGAAAAATGAAATAAAAATGAAACTTTTAATGAGAGAAAGATGGTAAAAAATTCTTGTTAGAGAGTATTTGGTCCTTATTTTCTACTGCTTTGGCAATATTTCTTTTTTTAAAAAAATTGTTTTCAAATGTTCTTTTTCCTTTAAAAAAGTGTTTTGGTTTGAGGATTGCTGGATTTCAAAATCTTCATTAACAAGTTAAGGTATATTCCATATGGAAAAACAAAACAAAAAACAAGTAGTGAAACAAGTAGTGAATCATAGAAATGATTCATGAAGTTATCATACAACATATCCCAATAATTTTAGAATCAGTGTTGTGGTAATTTTATTAAATTAATCTTACAATCTATATTATATATATATATATATATATATATATATATATATATATATATATATATATATATATATATACTTGTGTATTCGGGTCTTGTCCGTGTAAGATTGAGAATACCTTAAACAAAATCTCATCCGTCATCTTCAGGCTGGTGTCTTCAGCTTCTCTCCTGGGAAAGTGTGATCGTGACTGTTTTCCCTTTTAAACTCTAGAGTTGGCTGTGTTGTTACTTCTTGATTGGTTTGTGAGTTGATGTATGCAGATTGATGGCTTTTTCCTGAGACCCTGTGTGGCTGAGGTGCTGGCTGTGTGTCTCTCAGCCTTTGTGTTGTAACGACCTGGGTAATGGGCTGTGTGATGACCTTCTGAGTTCTATTGTTGTGACGTCCTGGGTGTGGTGCTGTAATCTCCTGGGTCGTTGTCTGTGCTGCAACCTCCTGATGTTTTGTGTTGTGATCTCCTGAGTTCTGTGATGTAGTATCCTGGGTGGAAGGCTGTGATGTGGCATTCTGGGCCTTGGTTTGGCTCGAGTTTGAGGTCTGGCTATGTGTTTATAGCGTGTGTCAGTTGCTAGTTTGGGGGTTGGAGGTGTAGCAGCTGGTGTTGCAGCCATGGTCTGGTTTCTGGATGGTGGTTGCCTTTCATCTGTGGTGTGGGCTTGGGTTTGAGTCTGGTGAAGGAATTGGTGGTGGCATCCTGTGATTTTGGGTCCGGTGTTGGTTTTGTGGCTGGGACTTGTTGTTGACCAGGGCTAGTTTCCAATGTCTGGTAGGCTAAGTATCATCCCGTTTATTCATGTTATCTCTATTTGATGGCAATTATTCTTTTGTTGAAGTGTTCAGTATTGGAAAAGTAACTTATCAATGAATTCACAGAAAATTGTGAAAGTCACCACTATCAAGAGAGGTTAAAATGATATTACCCAGTCTTCAAATTAGTGAAGATGATGATTAAATACAAGAATACTTTTCCCCCCTATGATTGTACAACTCATATGAGAGTGCTCCAAAAAATGCATTGTCTTGTTATTTTTTGAGCTGCACCAGTACAAGGTTATTCCTAGGAGACAGATTGGTCTTGAATTGGCAGGTAATGACCTTAATTAAATTGCAGTGAAGAAGACAGCTTAAGGACACCTCTTGTAAGCAGACATGATAAGTGAGACAGAGGTAAGCATTTAGCACAAATAATTCTAAAAGCCTTTTTCTGGAGCAGATGCTAATAATTCTACTAACACCAAATAATCTTAGATGAATGGATAGACAGCATTGCTGCCATGTTATACACTGTTTTACACTATTTATTTGTTTATTTATCTACTCAATGATAACATTATCACTCTATGGTTATTCCACATAATTTCAAAACAGGAAATTCAGTTACTATTTTGATTGCATAAAGTATTCTTTGATATTATTTTCATCAAAGGAAAAAATGTAATTCATTGGCTGTTTTTCCATAATGGGAAAAGGTTCCCCTGAGTCCTCTTCAGATTAAAAGAAATGGCCAAATTGACTTGTTTTATAATAGATAAAACAACTATTTTTATAAAAGACTGGCAACCTTTTGTGGATTTTTTTGTTGAAAATGAAAGAAGTGTTTATGGATTTATGATTTAGAAAAAAGGATTAAATAAAAACTGAAGGAATTTTTGTTGTGTTTCAGAGGAAGAAGGCATCAGCTTGTTTATAACTGTTGCAAAGCAGGTCCGAAGTTGGTTTCTTTTTTTATTCTTTTTCTTTAATCGTTTTTTTCTTTTGTTCTTTGCACTTTCTTTTTTCTTATTTTCTTATTTCTTTTCTTTTTTTCTTTATGTCATTTGTTTATATTTTCCAGTGTGTGTTTATGTTGTTGCTTATTACATTTACAGTTGTATGTAAAAACTTTCAATCACAATTATATTAAAATTCAGATGAAAAGAAATGGAAAATGCATTTAAAATGACTCAGTGAATTCTATATGAGCATATCTGCATTTGTGGTTGGAAACAAATAGCATATGTTCACAAAATTCAGTTTCCCACCAATGTTACAAGTGGTTCTCTGGCAAAAAAAAGACCTTGTGGGAGCTACATCCCAAAAAAGACAGTGCCTGGAATGACTAAAACAGTGTAAAACTAAAAATAGCCCTTCCCCCTTTAAGAATTTCAAACCCCAAAGCAAAAGCACCAGCTGAAAGGAAAACTCAGAACAGCCAAAAGCCTTTAATGGCTGTTACAAAAGCAACAAATCTGACCATCGAAACACTTAAGTAGAGCCATAAAGATAAGTAGGATCAGGCTAAAATAATTCACTGAGGCACACCAGAACACCTTTTTCTTGCCTCTCTGACAGGAATAACCCTTAGGATAGAAAAAAACAAAAACAAAAGTTCCAGACTAGGATTAATTCATTAAAACAAAATCCAGGGCAATCATCTCAGCTAAAGGCACATTAAACCCCATAAAACTGCAAGAGCTTCAAAGGAAAATTAAATATAAAAAGATACAGGCTTGCCATCCCAATCTGCTTGCTAGCTAGGAATGCTTGAGTTGTGTCTTGCATTCCTGAATAAATGAATTCTTCTTTCTGGAAACTTGCTTCTATGTCAATTCCTTCTCAGCTTCCCAGCTGGGGAATGAACCCAAGAGATTTCTTCCAACAATCTGTATCAGCTTATGTTTTCCACAGCTTTAGCTAGTCTGCTGGGGAGGCTTCCTTTTTTTTACCGAAGGCAGAATATGTCTGCCATATCAGTTGTTTTCTTTGACTCTCCAGCTGTTGAATTACATGAACATGGGGGGCTTGTTCACTCTATTATTTGAATATTAAAATACTTATGCATCCTTGCATAGTATCTTGGTGAGCATTATCTGGGTTTCACATAAAATGAGTGTTCTGAACTTAGCAGATTGTCTCTATATTATCTGTGGTCATATTTCATGCCCTGTATTTGTAACTTACCCAGATGTGAATAAGCATCATTGTTTCTTCTTCCTATTGGCATGCCTGACAGAAATTGCATTGTTGTTGTCAAGTTTAAAATATTGTAAAGTTATTTCAGTGATGTCCTCTCCATGATGTCCCGTTGTCTGGATGCGGTGCGGATTTGGATGGGAAGGAACAGACTTCAACTCAACCCAGCCAAGACTGAGTGGCTGTGCGTACCGGCATCTCGGATTATTCAGGATATTCCACCGTTGGTCATGGGGGAGAGGTATTGCCCCCTGTGGATAGGACACGTAACCTGGGTGTTCTCCTGGATACACAGCTCAGTTTGGAGGAGCAGGTGGGAGCTGTGACCAGGGGGGCATTTGCCCAGGTAAGTCTGGTTCACCATCTGTGCCCTTACCTGAGCCGAGATGCCCTATGGACAGTCACTCATGCACTCATCACTTCCCAAATCCACTACTGCAATGTCTCTACATGGGACTGCCCTTGCGGATCACCCGGAGGTTGCAGCTGGTGCAGAATACAGCCGTGCAGGTTGTGATGGGAGTGTCCCAATACTCCCATGTTATACCCCTGCTACGCGACCTGCATTGGTTGCCGGTTGCCTTCCGGGTGAGATTCAAGGTTTTAGTAACAACATATAAAGTCCTACATGGCTTGGGTCTGGAGTACTTGTGGGAACGTCTCCTGCCGGCATCACATTCCAATCGCCTTATGCTCCCGCAGGCAGGGCCTCCTTGGGGTACCGTGGCCAGACATTGTTGGCTGGCAGTGCCCAAGGGTAGGGCCTTCTCTGTGGGAGCACCCACCCTGTGGAACCAGCTCCCCTTGGGTCTTCGTCTGGCCCCTGATCCCCACTCCTTCCACGGGGACCTGAAGACCTGGATTTTTCAGCAGGCCGGCCTGGACTGAACCAGGGATTTTTTTTAAGGTAATTTTAATTAGTTTTAGTTTATTATTGGGCTTGTATTATTTAATTATTTATTAAGTAATTTATTAAGTAATTAATTCATAAATCTGGTTTAAATTACTCCTGTAAAGAAGTTAAGAGTAGGAAATAGATTACAGATAAACACTACAATTTGTACATTGGATTATATTTGAGAAGGAGATTGAATAAATACTAGTATTTAATTTTGTACACCACAGAGATGCACAAAGTAAGGATGTGTGGACTTGATTCTTGTTCTTTCTTCTGAACACCAAACTTGGCCCTAAAATAAATACCTTGCTAGAAACAATAGTAGTATCAATAGTATCAATAAAAGAGAATATTTGTAGCTCAGGGATGAAATGAGGAGTCTTTAGTGCTCTCTGGGTTTGGTTGTTTTCTTCAGACATTTCACCACCCGTGTGTGTGTGTGTGTGTGTGTGTGTGTGTGTGTGCTTCATGGTGAAAGGATTTGCCAGTGGTATCAAAATGGACAACTTTAGAATTCTAGTCAGGCATATTTTGTTGTAATAAAACGATGGAATAAAATGCATAAATGAAAGCAGGACTTGGTATGCATATATTTGTATGAATATCTCTATGTACTTTCATTTATTAAAGTTGGATCAGAAGTATGACATTTATCATTTGTAACAGAAAGTATAATTAAATGCACTTGCATTTTAATATGGCCAATGGCAGCAGTTCTATATTTCTTATTAAACTTTCTAATACATAAGCATTCAGATACAGTGTTATAGAGATTTGAAGTCTATGCATGTCTTTCCCATCTATGAACAAGTTGAACTTTTATTTCTATGTGAATGCTGCCATCTTTTCTGGATTTCAAGCAACTAGTAACATAAAATTATCATCATTGGTACAGATTCTGATTGGAGTATATAGAAAATAGGTACACTGAATAAGACAGCATGATATTTTAAAATACTAGAGGTTCCTAGAAACCAGTGAAACAGTTGAGTTGGAAAGATTTCAGACTTTTCTGAAATTATCTATTATTTCAATCAATCAATTTCAAAGGCTACACATCCTCAAATAAGGAAATTGATGCCAGCTCAGCAGCAAGAGTATTTAGGCAATAATTGGAGCTAATCATTTTATGAAGCTTGGGAGTTAATGTTCTCATGAGATTCAGCTGTTCCAATAAATTTTTGCATTTAAAATGTAAAAATCCAGACCTGAAGCATATGTGGGCTTCTCATTCTACCCCACCAAAGTCTGGGTTTGTGTCCTAAATACTAATTTCAAACTTTTGCATCATATTGGGAAGAGTTTGGAGCATAGGTTATGTGCTAACATTGGTGACACAGACTCACTAAAAGTGTTACTATCAGAATTATAAACAAAGATAGTATTGCTGAACAATAGTAAATGGCAAATGCTATTATTTCAGGAATGCAACATTTTTAAAATCTGATGCTTCTTCAAACCAGCCTTATCTGATCCTTCTGGACCTAATATATAGGTTTTCCCAGAAGTTAATCATATGAACTAGAAGTGAACTATACTGTTCCATATAAGGAACTGCCCAGAACTAGGCCTATTTCATGCAAGATACTATGTTGGGAATATCATAAATTGTTTTCAGTTTGGAAAGTTCCCATACAGAAAATCATGGACCACTCTAGGAACAGCCAGTGTGGCACAGTCCAGAGGAAGAATAGTTGACTTTACATATATCTAATCAATAGTGTCCAAAAGTGATAATGATAATGATGATGATACTGTCAACTCATAAAATATTTCTCTGGTCTTTTTAGAGTTGCCAACAGAAAGGAAGGGGGGAGCAGCAGCTTGCAAAACCAAAACTGCATTCCATAAATGTTTTCAAAGATAGTAACTAGGTGACCGAAGTTTCTGCTGTGCAAAATTCTAACTGGACAGCATGATTTATGACTCTTGGCTATGGATGTGTCCCATTGGAGCATATGAAGTACAATACACCCACGGGGTGGGGGGAAACTAGGGTCAAGGGTGACAATGAATTATGTGTTTGAGTCGGCTACACCCAGGCAGTGCCAGCATGTTAATTCTCAATAAATCCTTTTTAAGTTTTGGAAGTTTGGCTCAAGACTCATGATTTAAATTGACTGATCCAAAGTCTAAACAAATATTTAAAAGCCTAGAGAGGCATTGTGATATTTCATCAGGTTTATCTCTTCAAATTCTAATCCAAAATCTCTCCATTGCCAACCTCCCTAGGCTTCAAAGAATATAAATAATCTCTAACTCTATCTCCATCTTACATGGTTACTGCTCAGAGCTTCATTTGAGTATTTTTATCTGATCTAATTCATCTAGTTCATCTAATGAGTAAGATTATCTTCTCTGAGGTCAAAATCTTAAAATAAACTTCTAAAGTTTTTTGTAACTAGCTAGATTTTAATATGAACATTTTTATTTACCTCTACTTGATGCAAGATTGTTGAAATTCACCACAAGAATGTTCAAACTCGTCATAATTCAAGTTCTTTCCTTTCTTTCTTTTTTGTCTGTCTCCTTCTTTCTTTCTTTCCTTCGTTTCTCTTCAATATACCTAGCTTTTCTTTTTCTGCCTGAAAAACTATGTTCATAATGGTCTTCTTTAAAAAAATACTCTTCAAATAATAGTTTTATTGTTTTGTATACTGAAAAAGTATTGTTAGAAATTGATATTTTTGGGGTCCACAGCTGCTGGTTTTTAATCTCAGCACAGTTGTGCTTTTAATTCTTTATATTACATCATTTTTTAATAATGAAAACATCTAAGTAAGTTAAATATATTTAAATCATTGTTTCCCTTCTTATAAACTTTGTGTAACTTTTCTACATGATACAAAAATTCTATTTTTACATTAATAAATTAAACATTCCTATGTACATATATTCTGCAAATTTTACACCTGTTTTGTTGTTATCTGGCTGAGCAAGTACAACTTCACTATTTCGTTCTTCTCATTTGTATAAAACAAGACAGGTACTCTGTTATCCCTAAAGCAGACACCACTTATCTGTCACTTGCAGAACTTGCTTAATGCATGTGTCAAGCCTCCCAAGAATACTGTCCTGGTGATAGAAATATAATGGGTACAAATACAGATGGGTGGGCATTAAATTACATGTCTACTGTGACCTTCAGAGGTCAAAAACTCAAAGACTGTGAATGACAGATGCGTTTTTGAAAGTCTCTCCGACATCTGCCATGGCAATTCATGGCTGGCTTTATATTCATGTGAGTTCCAAGGAAAGTCAATCCAGTGTGGGTTCCTGATTTAAATGACATGATATCATTGTTTATGTGGCTCTAGAGCATTTTGAAATTATTTGCCTTTTGGAGAGTTCAGTGCTCATGCAAGCAATTTAAAATCTTTTCTAATTTGATCATACTTTAAAACAAGGACGAACATTTACTTTGGCTATTATTGAGCCCAAAGACTTTAGCAATTCTTTAGTTTTCTTACTGATAAAGCCAGCATAAAATAGGAAAGAAACAAATTAACTAGAAAAACACAACATCTGGGTGTCGAAATAGTGAGGTTCCTTTTGTAATTATGGGATAAATTCAGGCTGTTGAACAAACTGACAAAAACAGGTATTTCATATATATCAATGGTTTAATTTGTAATGTAGGAAGATTAAAGCACATAAAATGTTACATGATTTGAATAAATTCCTTTGCACATTTTTTTACAAAAAAAAATAAAACATGCTATACAGATAAAAACAAGATATTTTCAGAAGACATGTTTAGAGATACTTTAGCTTGGCTCATAACACACATATCTTGATTTGTTTGTGGTCTGGCTTAGCCCATAGCACAAATTTTGCAACAATTAGTAAATTACTTTATTGTTATCACCCACAAGTAAAAATAAATTAAACAATGCTTAAATAAAAAACAAATTGGTACAAAATGTGAATTCAATTTTTCAATTACCAGAGAATTTGGGACAGGATTTTCTACTGTTTACTGAAGAAGAATTATGTCTCCCGAAGGTGGGAGATAAACAGATCCTCAATCTTAAGTAAGTTAAGTTGAATTAAATGTTTGTATTAGTCCCACTTTAGGTCTCAGCTTATAACTCAAAGGACAAATGTTGCTCTTGGCCTGAAAAAGATTGTGCTCTCCTGTTTTCATGACAGAAAATTAATAAAGCATCAGGAAAACCATAAAGAAAAATGCCAGGAAATTGATATTTGTCATATTTTCCCGTGTAAAATCAGAGATAACATGCTTGATTAATTAAGCCTCTCCTCTTTTGCATAAAGTTGTTTTTCCATTTCCTATAATAACTTGTAAAATTGTTGTAACAATCTGCCTACTCGGGGCTGAGTTAAAGTAGTAGAATAACTGCCTGAAAGAAATGCATTCCTAGAAGGAGAATTTGAAGAACATGAAGTTATTTGAGGAAGAGTTTGAATTGTATACCCAATCAAGAAATGCACTGCAGGCAGACAATAAGAACAATGGCAGTGATGTATATTGTTATTCTGAATGGCAGAAATTAAAGTGATTTCTTGGAATGTAAGAGGTCCTGGGGTAATATCAGTAGGCAGACAAGCACATCTAATGAATTACATGAAATGGATTATAATCATCTTCAATGAATAAATAAAATCAGCCAACAGTTACCAAGTCTAAAAGACAATTGGCTTAAGAAACATTATGAAATTCCATTCTAAGGTGTAGTTATACTTTTTAAAGAAAGGAATCCTGCTTACATTTTTAAAAAATAGGAAAATGTATTTTTGTATGAAGTCTGATAGAGGTGCAGAGAAAAGTCTTACAAAGCTTAAACACTTTCCTGTAGAAGAGTTGAAATGGTGATACTTAAACTGGAATTTAAAGAAAACAGCTATTCCTAGAATGTTAAAAACCTATCAGCTATAAACAAAGAATAGATATGTCAGGATTCCAGCAATCACTCTAATTAAATCATGATTCTCAAGCCAAACTTCAAAAAACACCAAAGGATTCATTAGAGGTGACATACTGGTACTGCCCTGTATGAAGCCAACTCTGGCATACATAATTTATAGTCACCTGTCACCCTGATTCCCCCGGGTGTCTCATAAACCAGATTCTCCAATTGAGCAAGTTCACAGGCTGGGTATCATCATTCATGTTCTCCAATTAAATATATTCATGGGCAAAAGCTCTGGTATTTTAGTTACAATCTTTTAAAGATAAAAGTTGGAATGTACTTTTGCTTTCAACTGCTCTTCCAGATTTCCTCCCCCCACCTTTTATTTTATTTTATGGCAACTATTAAAACAGGCATAGGAATGTTTTATGAGTTGACAAGATAATTATGAGCTATATGATTTCTGGGATTCTTAATAGAAAGAAAATAATTTTACCTGGTTTTCAACACTAAATTAACATTTTAGTCAGATATTTAGGGATCAGTGATTCTTTTTCAAACTCTTAGTTCAATTTTAATTGGTTTCATTAAAATTACAAACCAAGTTCAGGTATGTATCACACTAACTACTGCATATCTCATGAAATGTTCATGCCTGATCACTGAGAATTATAAGCATATCACCTGCAAATATACCATGTTATAAATATTTAAGCACTATTAATTTTATTTTGTATAAATTTGGAATAACATACATCAGCTCAAGAAAGATAGAAGGTTGCATAAAGGTAAATATACATTAGAAATTAACAAACTTACTAAAGAGAAAGTTAAGGTGAAACAATAAATGAATGTTTTATGAAATAAATATAAGAAGACAGTACTTTAATGGTCTATAAAACTGTAGAAGTAAAAGGAAGGGATTACAGCTAACCCTGGGACATACAATCAGCCATGGTTAAAATCCTATAAATAAAATAAAAGCATTATGTATGGTGCCTCTCTGAGAATTTCATAAATAAGTAATATTTGATAAATAAAAATATAATAAGATTGGCTAGTTAATGAATTTGAGGGCTATATCTTTAATATTTTTGTGATTTTCTTCCTCCTACACATTTTGCTAATTTGATATGGTTTCTTTACTCTAATTCTATTATATGTAATTATATACATACAGTATAGTTTGACATTTAGCACATTTCTTAATAATCAGTATACAGACAGTGATAAGTGCATATTCAATTTACTCAGGTGATCTCATTGATTTGGAAGCTGCATTAAGTTGTCAGTTCACTTTTGAGGTGAATTGAACTGTTAGCTGGTGGTCATTTTTAAGTCCCTATAAGATAGAGTTATCTGAGGGATGATATTCATGTGCCAATCTAACTGGATCTATTAAGGTCAACTTCTTCCAGGTCCCATCCCTCTCAGATTTGCAAGATATTAGAAGTAGATATTTTTAATGACCATCTCACTCCCAGTAGAAATTTGATCTTCCTCATCCTTCCTTGCTTTAGAAAAACTTTGAAGATCTACCTTTCATATCTTCAATTAAGATAATTACATTAGAAGGAGAGAATGCAGACAAACAGTATTTGAATTTGCTGCGGTATTGTATTTTGTATTGATGTGTTTTGTTTTAATGCTTAGATTTGTTTGGGGTTCTGTGGAGTATTTTTATTGTTAGCTACCTAGAGCCTGTGGGGATACAAGCAATGTAAATAAGTAAATAAATAATGATGATAATTTCTGAGCATGAAAAGTTTACATCATTTAATTAATTAATGGAAATCCACTGTAATGCTTCAGCGGGATGTGGAATTTGTGTGTAAAGGCATCCTATAGCATTGTCACACTAACAATGGTAAGGCAAAAGCCAGGAAAGAGAAACAGCTTTGTCTTTCTAACCACTTTTTACTAAATTATAGTTCCTCTAACTACAAAACTGATAAAGAACTTTTATTTAGTACAGCTTGAAACTTGTTTAAATATTTAACATCTACAGTCTGTAGACCATTCCATAAACTCATGGAGAGATTTGGATCATTTGTTCCTAATGTGATTCTTGCCAACCATTCTGATGTCTAGGTGTTGGCCTTTCCAAAATCTTTTTGTATGAAAAAGAGTCAGATTCAGAGGCCAGCAGATGGAGGATCCAATGCATAAAATCTCTTAAATGTCTGTATGAATTGGTCCTTAAATCAAAAACAGCTTTTAAACATAAATCTTCACCTTAGTTAGTTAGATGCTATCAAGGAAAGCTCCTAATGAAACGGATAATTTTTGCATAAACAAACTTCATAGCCCTTTAGTTAACAATACAGGTGCCTGAATGCAGGTGTGCATTAACTTGTGGCAAAAGCAATTTTGTAAATAAGCTAGGCATGCAAAGAAATACAAATCCTGAATGTATGCAAGCTATTAATACATGAGCTATTCCTATAGGAATAAAGTTTATTTACCAGTATGAATTTAAAAAGTCAGGAAGACCACTGAAATTCTGAAACTGGAGTGAAGCATGAGGACTGTGGATGGCATACAACAAAACAAAAACAATAAATGTCTAAAATCATTATTATTACTAAAGATTAAAAATATTAAAAACAACTATCAGCTGTATATTCCAGCCTCTCTTGTAAAATTCTGTTGATTTTCTTCTAGCTTCAGAGACTATGTCAAAATAAGAAGAACTATATATTTGAAATATATTCAGATGTATAAAACATGCATAGGCACTTTGTCTTTTCTGGACTAAAATAATCTCAGTATGGGCTCTTGCTCTTATGCACTGTTATATAAGGGTTTTTTCACCAGCACCATATTCATGAAAGAATAATATGCATATATTTTAGGGAGAATTCTGCAAAGAAAGAAATGATCAACATCTTCTCTAATGACATAATTCTAAAACCATAAAATGAAGGTTATTTTATGGAATCAATTAACAAAATCTTAGGTCCAGTAAGAATGCCATATTGGTAATACCTGTTTCAGCATATGTTATCAGTATTAAAACTGTGATATGTGAATACTGCATGAATGCAGATAAATTTGACAAAATAACAGACGTCAACCGTACAGTGTAGTCTTAGTCTAGTTGCAAAAATTCTAATAGAGACTTTTCTGCATGTCCTAATTAAGGACATAGTAATTTATACACTCATTTCAGATCCTTTTTTTTCAAAGGAAAGTTTTAGTTTGAATCTGTCAGCATTCTTGTTAATTGCAAGTGGCTAAAAAGTTGAACTAATTATAGCTTTATGTAACTGTAGAAATAAACTGCATCATCAAGACATTCTTTCCTCTCCTTCACCACCATCTTATTTTTCATTTTCAGCTATAACGGGATGCACGAAAGTTGTGAATAGGAAATTGGCATTAGAAAGTATTTAAGGCATGCTGACTGCTATAGCACACTGAGGGCTAAAATGAAATCTTGTATCTTTATCTAAGAAGGATAAGGTTTTGAAAATGATTTAAGATAAATGAACCCCTTAAGTAAAATATTAACATAATTTTTAATTATAATTTTTAAGGAAAAACTGATAAAGAAAATGTCTTAAACAGCAAAATGAACAGTAGATATTTTGTACTACAAATATGAGTTGCAGATTTTATTTTATTTTTTAAATTAATAATGGCTGATGTTTTTAGCCTAAAAGTCTAAAACAGGGGGGTGTCAAACTGGATTTCTTTTTTTTTTAATTACATTTATATGCCGCCCTTCTCCGAAGACTCAGACAGCTTACAATTTTTGGGATACAACCCAATGCGCTCAGCAATAGCCTTCATTCCATTGTATATGCCTGCTTATTACTAAGTGGCATTTTTAGAAAGTCAGCTTATTGCCCCCAACAATCTTGGGTCCTCAATTTACCTACCCTGAGAGGATGGAAGGCTGAGTCAACCTTGAGCCTGGTGGGATTCGAGCCTGCAATAATTGCAGGCAGCTGGAACTTAAGTGCTAGGCATTTAACAGCCTGCACCACCAAGGCCCTCTTTGAGGACTGGATCAGCATTGTAGTTCTCCTTCACGGGCTGGCTGGGGGGAGACAAGATGGACACTTTCTGCAGCACCCTTCCAGCCACTTGTGCCCCCATATCCCATTTTCAGCCTAGACAGTCTTCTGCAGCACTTTGCCAGCCAAAACAGGGAATGGGGATGCACGTGGCCCTTCTTCGTCCCATTTTCATCCTGGATGGCCTCCTGCAGCACTTTGCTGGCCAAAATGTGGCATGCACCTGCCTCCCATGCCCCATTTTTGCTAGCAGAAGTACTGTAGGCCAGTCCTTTGATATTTCCAGGGGCCAGATGCGGACCACTGGCCTTGAGTTTGATACCCCTGGTCTAAAATAATGTACTGGATAAAAAAAAACCATTGTAAATAGAATACAGTAGTCCTCAACTTACTACCACAAAAAATCCCAAAATTTCCACTGTTAAGCAAGCCATTGTTTTTCAGTGATTTTGCCCAAAACATTGTATTTGTTAAATTAGTAATACAGTTATTAAGTGAATCTGACTTCCCCATTGACTTTGCTTGTTAGAAGGTTACAAAAGGTGATTGTATGACCCCGATTCACTGCAACCATCATAAATACATGTCAATTACCAAGCATCCAAATTTTGATTATATGAACATGGGGAGGCTGCAATTGTCATAAGTCACTTTTTTCTATGCTATTATAACTTCAAACTGTGATGAATGGTTGTAAGTCGAAGACTACCTATAGTTTTAAATAAAAAGGCTGGCTTACAAATGTTACTATTGATCAAGTTTACCCAATTCGCAGCTTAAGAAGTTTCATTAGATCACCTACTTCTCCCAATTTTTCACTTCTCTTCCAAGAAGCTTTTTCAGTTCTGATTGAGTGGTGGAGAGTGGAAGAATTTATATTCCTTGAAATCAATAAATCCTTCCATTCTCCACTGTTCAGTCAGCACTGAAGAAGCTTCTTGGATGAGAAGTAAAGCATATTCAACAAAAAACAAAGAAAAGCGTCTTTGGGACAACCATGACCTAGATGACTAAGAATCTCCATAGACAAATTAGACATAAAGTTCAATTCTGAGCAAAACACTTCTTAATTTTAGTAACAGAACATTTGCTCCTAAGTTAGCTTAACTGCTTCTTAACTTAAGAAGTTAAGTGACGTACCATAAAGTCTACAATAACTAGGTGGAATAAATAGCAAGTAAATAAATAGTAAGTAAATCAGAAGCAAATGATGTTACAAATATAGTCTCTTTCACTCCAATGAAAAATTTCCCTAAAATAATAACAGAAACATTTCATGAATTTTGTAAAGGAAGGAAATCTTGTTTATAGTAATATATAAGGCGAATCTAGTTTACTGTAATATATGATATAACTTTTTAACTGGCAACTTCATAAAACAGAGAAACCGTCACAAAAGTTACAGTCTCAGAATCTCCAGAGTCTGCTCCATGGTGTTGTTTGCACATAGTAAACCAGTGTACTGAAGAAATGGGATTGTCAAAAACGATAGCGTTCTGATACAGCATGGCTCTATCACTCCCATTTGGCTCCCTCTGCCAACCAGAGGGTCTACACAAACAACAGATGCTCTTCCTGTGATTTGTTTAGAGTGATCTAATAAAATCTAAAGCCTTGATTTATTTTTGGCTTCTGATCCCTAGTTTCTTTGGTTTGTATTTATTTTATTGCTTATTTACACATTTTATTTGCTCAATAGCTACAGAGGGGTTTTTTGGGGGAGGGAATTGAATTACAAGACAGTTAAATAACATAAAGAATATGGGAAGAAAGCAAATAAAAACATCAATCATACAAACATATCAACACTCTGTATGGATTGTGTTTCTTTGCATTTTACTCTGTTGTATATGCCCAGAGTTTACAGACTGAGATGGATAATAAAAACTATTAAATAAATGCCACCATCCTGGATAATGCTGCCATATAAAGTAAAACCTTTCCTCTCTTCTTTAATTTTCTGACATTCCCTCTCCTTCCATCTTTCCTTTATACACCTTTTTATGTCATTTCTTTTCTGCTTTGTGTAAAAGAGAAATGACAGGAAGCCAACTTCAAACATTTTACAATCAACCACATCCCACCACATGTGAGTCAGGGAGATGGGGGAAGAAAGGGAAAATTACTGTACAATATGTACATTATCATGTTCTGGTGGCCACTCAATTCATTTTGTCCTTGCATTATAACATCACACACACAAGTACATAAGGCATAATTGAGCCATGACATGTCAACACACTGTCATTCTGATCGTGCTGTAAGCTCACTATCTCCATCAATCCAAGGTTTTATTATTTACTTTTTAATAACCATGTGTCTCACAATGGCTTCACCATCAGCCCTTTTTAATGAACTGGATCTAATCCACCAGAATTCTGTTTCCAATAAATTTATATCAAGGGAAGGAACACTGTACTGTAGATTGTCCTTCTGCTTTGCTCACAACACCTTTATTTTTGAAGATGTATGCTGAAGATGTGTATCTTTGCTTTTAGAAGTTCTGTATACCCAAATACAGACACCTTGGTTGTAGAACTGCCTCTCCCTGAGGCTATTTTCCCATTCTACTTAGGACTATGGAGATTCTCAGTCATCCAGTTCATGGCTGTCCCAAAGGTGCTTTTTCAAAGGGCAACTGGACTTTCTTTGTTTTTCCTTAAAGACATTTTGCTTTTTATCCAAGAAGCTTCTTCAGATCAGTTCAGTTCTGAAGAAGCTTCTTGGATGAGAAGCAAAATATCTTCAAGGACAAACAAAGAAAGTCCAGCTGCCTTTTGAAAAAGCACTTTTGGGGTTTTAGGTGTGATAGGGTGGATGCACTCCAGGTTCCTTTCTTTAAATGTTGCAAGTCTTAGGAAGAGTGTCTTCTCAGTAGCTTCCCTGCCCTTTGATAGATATCTGCCTAAGATCCTGTTGACCTCTACCCTCCTAGCCTTCCAAAAATCATGAAGACCAGTTCTTGGTGTATGTGTGAGATCATTGGTAGCATCTGTGATTGTTTTACATTTTTACATTTTTATTATTATTACTGTCATTTATAAGCCATACAGGTTTATGGGATGGGTAGTTAGGTAAAGCTTTTAAATAAATGAACAAAAAGTTATACTAAAGTCAATGCAACCTTTAAGCATATGTTCCCTTCAGTCTCTTTTACTCAATATCCCAACCAGCTCACAAATCTTTTCTTATAGAAATCCACTAATTTATTTCTAAATATTTCCCAGTGAAAGAAAGTGTATTTGTTTTTGCAATCATTATCCAACTGAGAATCAAAACTATTTGCTGATTTATTAAATATCACCTAGAGCAGGGCTGTCAAACTTGCAGCCCATGGACTGGATACATCACGTGCTGGCCACGCCCACACCCAGTTTAGCAAAGGGGAAAAAAGTCCTGATATATTATGTGACACCGCCATGACGATGTGAATTTGACACCCCTGACCTGGAGATACACCAAATGATCCCAGTTTCCATTCTATCTGCCAGCAATCTACAATATAGTCCACGTCAACTGCATTCAGGTTCCTTGTGTATCTAAAGGTAGATTGTAACAGTTCAGTTAAAATATTCAGATAATCTCACAATCCTTATTCTAGGCTTCTTTCTCATGTTATTATTGTTCTGTATTTCAAGCAAATCAGGAGCTGATAAATTATTCAGCTACAATAAACCTTGGATACAATCACCCAACACAAAGTAAATTTAAGTTAAGTTAAATGTGTTTTTGAGTAATGGTTTCTGCCTGCTTGATTTATCTGTGTAACATTGTATTACCAAGGATTGGTATGGATAATTTTTGCATTTTTAGGCTTATATTCTGCATGCCTAAGTATGGGAAGCTTATAGAGTGATATACTTTAAATGGTTATTCAACAGGGGGAGGAGGATAGAATTGGGCATTTTAATTGGGCAATATGCTACTTTTTCTTCTTCCAAAGTGTTTAAGATATATATTTATTCCACTTTCCTCATCAATGGAACAATCTGGGAAGGAAAAAAATGAAATTAAATGAGCCTAGTAAATCTCAAATAGTAATATAAATTCTCAAGCCATGCAGCATCTCCAGACAGCTCTGATACGATAGGCCTAAACTTAAAAAGGGCAATAAATCACAAGCACAATTGTATGCATCCAGTATCAAATAAATGTGTTAGTGTCCTGTAGAAGCACTACATTCTGGAACTACATAACAGATGTCAGAATCAAACCCTACACGATGATAGAAGATCTATGATCAAATGTTTGGACATTTCTTTGTATAGGCTAAATGCAATGGCTAAGTCCTTCAAATCAGAACAGACTTACAACACAAAAGTGAGTATGTGTCTATGAAAATTAGTCTTCCCCAAACCAAATGGTTTATAATCAGAGGTGGTATTCAGCAGGTTCTCACCAGTTCTGGAGAACCAGCAGCGGAAATTTTGACTAGTTCGGAGAACCGGCAAATACCACCTCTGACTGGAGATTTTACAGTATCCTTCCCCTGCCACACCCACCAAGCCATGCCCACAGAACCGGTATTTAAAAATTTGAATCCCACCACTGTTTATAATGCTACTTTTGGAACTCTCTTTCCATAGTTGTCATAGCTGCAATCTAACTCAGGGCCCCAGTCATTATAAACAATACTCCATTGGTTTAGATGATAATTGAGGCACTGGCTCTTTAGTTTCAGATTTTCTGTTGTTTTTTTTACTGTGCTTGTAAGCTGCCCAGTCTTGCATTTTGAGGTGGGCCATAGAAATATTTTAAGTAAATAGGATAAATAAATAAAACGAGCACCCAAATCCTCTAAAGAAAAAGTTAGATCTTGGAAAGACTGTTTCCATCCTAGTTGTTACTTCTTTGTATGTCAAGATGACTGACTGAGTGAGTGACTGATTAAAATAGAGAGCTTCCCAGCAAATCAATTTCTCCCCATGCCCTCAAATAAAGCAATCTAGCTACCTGACTAAAAATTGAGAGGGTGGCATGAAGTCAACCAGCATGTTTTAATTATAATAAAACGTAAATTTCATCTCTTCTGAAGCCTGATAACTATTTGCAGATATTCTCACTAGATTGTACATTAGCTTGCACTGCCTACAAGGATGCCAGGAGGGTGAAACATCACAAATTCATCTGAGAAATAGGAAGGTACATATGGCAGAAAATGATAAGTAAGTCTGTTACTTTATTTTGGTAAGCTTAGCCATACAATCTAACTTCTGTGCATCTTCCTTTTCAATGTTTCTAAGTTTGGCATTCCACTCACCAATTACAAGCAGCACATCCTCTCTATTTAAAATTGAACTAAATCATAAAACTCAGCAACCTCTGATTCTTCTGCAATAATGGTTAGAGACTAAACTTGAATTATAACCATATTAAAGGATTGTCCACAATGTTTAAATAATATTTGATCATTTACTGCATGGTAGCCAAGTACACCTGTTGCTATACTTTTCCTAATTATATTATAATTGTATAATTCATATTCCTTACATTCCATATTGCTATCATAATTCTATCTTTGCTATTTGCAATGTTCTTTTCCCGTAAGTAGACATCCCAAAGGCTTAATCTAGTCACATCATAAACATTATTAGGACTCCAAAAAGATTCAGAAATGTTTTTCAGTAGTATGCTGAATAACATCCTACTTGAGAGGCACATCACTTATCATCAGTAATTTTATATTTTCCACCCATGTAGCCTTCTTAATAAAACTACAGGAGTTGTTTACCATTGCCTTCTCTTCAAGGAGGAAGTGATGTCTTTTCCATTGCCACTAAAGTAATCATCTGTTTTCAGCATCTTTCTATATCACTGCTGACTAGTAAGGGTGTTTGCTGGCTTTACCTGAGCATTAGGATGATTTTAATGCCTGGGATGACCTGCTGGCAGTATATGCTCTTGGAATACACTACAAATATACATTCTATTCAGAATGTATACATTTTACACTGAATACATTCTATTCAGTGTTTCTACCCATTACACAGCTGTAGTTATTGGTTAGCTATTGATTACTTATAATTGTACACGAAAATTATACTGAATAGCAGTGTTGAACAATTTAATTTAAAAACAGACATACAGAAAGTCTCAATTTTTCCCTTTATTCCAGGATTCATTTGTTTTGGTCTCATGCTTTCTATCTAGCATCACATAAAAAACTAGCAGACAAAAGCTCTGCCTAGAAAACTAGTTTTTTTTTTCTTCTTCATTCATTGCAACTTATTGGAAGCTTTCATTCTACCTGAGCCCAGTTGATCAGATAAAAAAGGAAACTGAATTGATTTTTCTGGAAGAGAAAACATTTAAAAGTTCTGAACCTTAAAAATAAAGATGCAATATCTTTGTTAGCTTCTCTATCTCTGTTTAGTCTGTCAGAGCTGATAATAAAATGAATGAGCAAAGGAGAGTCTCAAAAACTTGGGTAAATGGAAGATTGTGAAACCTGGATAGGATAGGCAGTTAGGAAGCATGAAATATAAATAAATAAATAATTAAATATTAAATAAATAAATAAATAAATAAATAAATAAATAAATAAATAAATAATAGTGAGATTAACTTTTATATTGGCCTACTGGAGAGGTCTCCCATCTGCTCTTTTGGAAGGCAAGTTTTTCAACATTTTTAAAGAACAACATATCTACCTATGTGGTAAGGGAGAAATGGGAACTGTAGATTGTGTAATATTGCACAATGTAATTATTCATATATATCCATTTATGTTTTTTAAATAACTCAAAATGGCAAACATACATAATAGTCCTTTCTCCTCTACTTTTCCCCACCACAACAACAACCCAGTGAGATGGGTTGGCCTAAGAGAGAATGATTGGCCCAAAGTCACCCAGCTGGTTTTCATGCCCAAGACAGAACTCATAGTTTCCTGGTTTTTAACATTATTTAACCACTAGATCAAACTGGCTCTAATTAATTTTATGTGTTTACCCAGTTATCCCATTTGTCCCTTAAAAATTTTATTCTCTGCATTAAAAAGGGGGGGCTATGCAGGACTTAGGAGATAATTCAGGGAAAATGCTTCAGGGTACACAAGGGCATTGATGTAGCATCTGCCTGCAACCCTTATAACAGCTGTGTGTTATATGGGGATCATACAGCTATTTTGAACAGCTGTCATATAATACTGGCAAAAGGTAGGTCTCAACTCCCAACTGGCTCTTTTATAAAGATGTTTAAGTTATGCATTTCCCCAATTACAGTACAAAATTTAAGAAGGACTAAGGATAATATCTCAACCTCCTATTTTTTGGAGCTGGTGGATTCAGATAGTATAGACAGGTTCCATATGCTAGATAAAATAAAATGTAACAAATTGCTTGAAATCAGATAATAGTGTTTATAATAATATTATTGTAATTATATTAGGTTTAAATTTTGGTATATCATTTTAATATTAACATTTTTCACTTGCTCTGATGTATACATTTCATAAATTAAGCTAAGAAAACTAAGAATAGAACCTGAGTTTGTTTTGATAGCATAATGTTAAATGACTAAAGTATCACCATGGTAGCAAAATAGTATGTTAACCATTATATACTTTTAAATGATCACCATCATCAAAACATCATCATTAGTGGTGGGGAGGGATCCTTTTTGCAGCTAAATTAAAACTTATTTCATATTGTAACATAGACCAATATAGTAATGTGCTTCTTATCGACTTAGTTCAATTGTATCTACTGTCTCTTGTCAAAGAAAATGTTACCCCCTGTTTCGTCAATGGTTATCATCACATTTTTATAGTTGTTTTCTTTTTCTTCCTGGTCTTATCATAGATAGTATCTGAAAGTACATACCTATATTATCCCAAAATCATTCCTGTAGCAGAAAACAGGAAAAGGAAAGGTTGAGGACGTATCAATCTGGAGAAAATCCATCTGTGTGGGTTGCAAAGTGTCAATACCAACTTGATGGGAAATAACCAACACACCAGTAAATCAACCTGGATAGCTAACCTTATCACAATTCTCTGAAAGGCATGCTCTTCATTGCAAATATTTAGCTGTAATTCTTTTATTTCCATTCTTGCCCATCCAGATGATGTGAGAATACTGCAATTAGAAAAAATCGATAACCACATCGAAGCTAAACTAATGTGTACATCATCAAGTAAGATGGCCACTAAATCATCCAATCTATATAGATATGCAGCCTAAGCTACTGGTGCATCTTCATGATATAAAACATTCGTATATAGATAGATGTTCATAAAAATTCAATTTTATATAAGTAACTTATATAAAATCTTGATCTTGAAAGTGCTATTATGAAGCCCTTGCCTGATTGCTGAATATTTATATGAACTTCTTACCATTGAAGCACTTTTGTAGGTGTTACTGAATAAGTTCTGTGTTGTTTGCCTAAGGCAAGGATGTCAAACTTAAGGCCTGGGGGCCAGATCCAGCCCATGAGGTGCTTGGATCTGGCCCATGGGGCTGCCCTGGAAATAGCAAAGGACCGGAATCTGCCAGCAAAAATGGAGCTCAGGAGGGCCATGGGAAGCTCTTCCGTGTTCTGTTTTCACTGGCAGAGGGTTGCAGGAGACTGTCGAAGCTGAAAATGGAGCTTGGGAACCTGTTTTTATTGGCACAGGCACCCCAACACAAGTTATGTTGAGCTATATATATTTTGTACAGTACTGCAGCAGAAGTGGAGCAAATCTAATTTCAGGATTATGCCCATCATGATCTATTTGGGCTTCTGTTCCTGCACCCCGTTTTATCTTAATCAAAGTTTTAATTTTTTTTAAATGTTACAGCTTTTAAAGAAAACTGACCACAAACACACTTTTCTTTACTAATGATATCTTTCCCCTCCTTTCTTTTCATTGCAAATGCTGATGTTCAAATTCCTTTGTGTTTGGTTCTGGCAATGGACTGCAGGGTCCCATCATTCCAACATTACACTATTTCAGCCATGCATTAAATCAGTAAAAGATGTAGAATTAATCTACTGCTTATACTTCTGACTGAGCGGTCTAGTTCAATTGAGCAATTCTGATAGACTTTTGTTTAATCACTGACAGCTTCCACTAAATGGAGACTATAAAATGGTGATGAGTGCTTGTGCCAAGGAATGTTTTGTATGTTGCTAGAACAGGACTGTACAAGGAAAGACAAATGAAAAGATGATAAAGATAGACAGATGGAAATAGAGATAAGATAGAGATAGAAGAGATAGAAGAGATAGTCCTTGCACAAATCCTTAGAAACATCAGAGCAATGCTACTGAGTATAGCTCTTCACCACACAGCAGAAGAATGATGACAGACATGGTTGGTCATTTGAACTAAAGGTCAATAAACAACTCTCTGATTCTACTCATTCCTGGTCACCTTCCTGACCTACAAAATCCACAAGACACAGGAAAAAAAGATATTCCAGACCTGCCTATAGCATTGTTACATACATTGTAATAATGTTACATAAAGAGGAAAAATGTCCTCTGCCTCTGTGGTTAGAAATGAACAAACATAATGGCATTTTGAATAATGTACCTGTCCTTTGTTGCTGCTGCTGTTATAAATGCTACATAGGGATCTTGTAAAATGTGGTGGGCTCTTATGCACATAGGACAAATGGGTTGTGAGCAAAGGATAAGAATATGCACATCACAAATATTTATATTTTACTGAAGTTCTAAAAGGTTGACTTAAAGCAGGGATCTCAAACCCGTGTCACCACGGCATCGTCATGTGATGTATCATGACTTTTTTCCTCTTCGCTAAACTGGGCATGGGCATGGCCAGCATGTGATGCATCTGTCCCATGGGCCACCAATTTAACAACCCTGACTTAAAGTCTTCTCCATGTAGTTTTTTTCCATTGTCTCTACTTTTAAAATCAGCTTAATTTTAACTTACTAAAAATTATGGCATCTGAAAAA
Source organism: Naja naja (assembly GCA_009733165.1). Taxonomy (NCBI): domain Eukaryota; kingdom Metazoa; phylum Chordata; class Lepidosauria; order Squamata; family Elapidae; genus Naja; species Naja naja. Next base: position 133,201,208 of record CM019151.1, on the reverse strand, counting down.
CAATTGAGGATCACATAGATTATGTTTACTGAATTGTATATTTGGTTATCTGTTTTGTTATTGCCTCTTTCATCTCTAGTTTGTAAAACTGCAGGTCAATACTGTTTTCCCCAACATGTTATCTGATGTAACTTTCCCCATTCATCTTGCTCTCTGTCACCAATTTTTCACTGCTTCCCTGAGGGGTACTTCAGGACATCATGTGCAATAAAACTGACAATATTAATGAAGACCTTTTCCAGCATGTGTAGATTCCATATATTACCCTTGTTATCTTATGATTATTTTTTTCTTGGTAATGAAATATAGAGCTTTGCTATTTAGAGTATAAATCAGCATCACAAATATGCCATTTCCCAAGAAATGTTGTGGCTTCATCCAAATTCTTAGAATAGGACTATGGGATCATGAAAATGGTTTCAGTATTGTCCTTTTGGATAGAAGTCAAGCACATCTTCTACCTGTTTTATTTTTGTGAACAATTCTATAGATCAACCCACAAATCAGATATGTCCATGTTGTTAATCCTCTATTTAAACAAGTGTTTTCTTAATCTGTTCACTTATGTGATACAGCTATTAGGAATGCAAACTGATTCTATTCTCTATATTGATTTATCTTCAAATATGAGATAAATTTACCTAAATATTTAAACTTCAATACTTATCCTGGTGTGGATAGAGTTTCAAAAGCCCTTAAACATCATTGAATGGTATAAAATAATTGTACTATATGCTGAAACAGTATAGTTTTTAATTCGTTTATATTAGAACATAATGTACTTATGATTTTAACCATTTTGAACTGAGCCAGATCCCCTATGGGCACTACCAATATCTCTGGCAACCCTGCCTTGGCATACATCGGGTTTCCTGCCTCATTTTGTAATATTTTTATTATTAAAATGTGAAATTAAAATAATACAAAGCACCAATCAATATATTCCTAATACAGATGTTAGAGGAATTTGTAAAAAAAAATGAAATGATGGACAGCTACAATCTAATAATCTGTCCCTCATCCTTCAGGAAAAGATGGTGGAGATTAGAAGTATCTGATCTCCAGAAAGCAAAAGACCATAATGATCCATTATCTTTTGAAAAATACATGTTTTGTGATTAGTCACACATGCCTCACTAGTTGTTTTGTGAGAACGGTGTTGATATATTCCCAAAACTTCAAATGTGTTCTCTAGCTGCAAATGCTCGGAAAATCTTTCTAGAGCAATGTTTCTCAACTGTGGCAACTTTAAGATGTAAGAACTTCAACTACCAGACTTCCCCATCCAGTTTGCTGGCTGAGAAATTCTAGTAGTTCATGCATCTTAAAGTTGCCAAGGTTGAGAAATGCTTTCCTAGAGAATGTGTTGCTTAAGATTTCATTCCCTTTTCATTTTTTATTTATTTATTTTAATGTTATTGAGTTTATACACACAATGTAGATACAATGATTCTGGTAGGTGCCATGATTTTTTCTTCAAATTTTTCTTCTTCACAATGGTAGAAACTGCATACAAGGCAGTAGGAGCTAGAGAAGATTTTTCTGATTAATTTTAAGCCTCCCTTAAGAATTGGGAGAACTACTCCTTTTCTGCACTATGCCGAAACTTGATTTAGAAAAGCAAAAACAAATAAAGAGCCAAGTAATCTGGTATCCTCAAGATTAAGGATCATAGTGGCCCTTCTTTAAAAATTATCTGAATTTATTTGTATAATAAACTTTTCCTGAAAGGAGAATGTATTCCTTTCTCAACAATTATACATCTCTCTCTCTCTCTCTCTTTTTCTCCCTCTCTCACACCCACACACACTTTTTTTCTAACTGCAGTTATTTTTAGTTATACAAGGAGCTATCATTAAATCATGATTATGCTTTGAAAGTCTAGTGCAGGTGCTGAATTTCATGAACCAAAAAGCAATCGCAAATTTAAAAGGGACAAAAAAAGTGAAAAGTTGGGTCTGTGCAATGTAAAATATGCATTGTTCATTTCTTCTACAAGTCTAGTTTATTTTTAATTATTCATAATACTTCACAGTACACTAATAAATGCTCTGGAGTATATTAATGTAAAGTGATGAAATTGTTGTAATACAAAACTGCATTACTTGGTTTTTGGCATTCAATCTCATGGAGTCCATAGGGGGTATTTTTCTGTACAAATTAGCTAAATGCAGATGATCAGGGCACTAATGGAAATGTCTGAACATTTGTTAAATGTTGCCTTGTTAATATCTGCAAGCACTCTCTTCCATAAACTAATTAAAAGGAGAAAAATTATTTTCCCAAGATTTCTGCACTGCATTCTTATCACATTACAAAACCCTGATTTACCAATGAAGCCCCAAGGATGCTTTTTTGTGTGGCAATACATAAATTGTGTGGGAAAAGTTCTCCATGCTATTCTGTTCATTTCTATGTTCTCTCTCTATATATAGATATAGATATAGATATAGATATAGATATAGATATAGATAGCTGATAGCTGATAGCTGATAGCTGATAGCTGATAGATGATAGATGATAGATGATAGATGATAGATGATAGATGATAGATATAGATATAGATCTCACAGGCATTTTCTTCAAGTTGCTTGATGCTGTAAACTACATATGCTGCCCCACTCACTCGCATGTCAGTGTGGTTTATGGAGGGTTTTATTTATCTTGCCCTAGCAGTTCTCTTCACCCAGCTTTATAATTGTCTCAAACAAAACCAGCCACAAGCAAGGCCAGATTAATTCCCCAGGCAATGGCTAATTAGTCATAATACAAATAGCAAACTGCTCAAACAGTGAGTCCAATAAATGAACATAAAGTCCTCCCCAGGCAAAACTTAAAGTACATCCATGTTAGCTCATGGATTATAGTAATTCAGATTCTCAAGAAACACAAATGAGTACACAGCCATGACCCACACACGTTTCTTCCAGCAACACTTCCCTCTGCCTGACCAGTGCAGTCCATCAACGGGGGGGGGCTTTTCCCAAGCAATCTGGCATACCTCCGTTTAGCTGCCCTGCGTGCTCTGAGATCCACCACAGCCGGCAGCTCCTTCCCATCTTCTTCACTGACCTGAAAGCTGTCTCCAGCCAAAGCCTGTTTTGCTGGCAGTTCAGGGTCAGTAATTTCTGACATGCCAGGAATCATCTCATTCTCCCTCGAGCCAGCCTCTGAGAAAGCGTTGGAAGAGTCATGCAAAGGAGACATTACATTACATAAGATACTGCAACAGAGAATATGTTGATATTCACCATGAAGAAGCAGTTGAATGTTAAAGCGCTTAGAGTAATGTTGCTTTGAAAATGAGAACACTTCCATTATATCTTTAAATCTGAAGGAACTGCCAACAAATGTTAATATACAATCAGTTTATTTTGCTTAATAAGCTTTAGAAAGCTACTATTTATTTATTTATTTTATTTCATTTTAATTGGACTTGTATGCCACCCCCACTCTGCAAGGACTCGGGGCGGCTCACAATTAAAACACAACAATAAATATTTTAAAAAGAATTAAACCTAACAAGCCCAATCACTAAAACAGTTAAAATAAATTTAAAACCCCAGGAGGTCAGTCCAGTCCAGCCTGTTCAAACAACCAGGTCTTCAGATCGTGGCAGAAAGAGCAAAGATCAGGAGCCAAACGGAGCTCCAAAGGGAGTTGATTCCACAAGGTGCGGACCACAACAGAGTAGGCCCTTCCCCGAGGCACCACCAGCTGGCATTGTCTAGCTGACGGCACCCCGAGGAGTCCCCGTCTGTGCGCACGCACAGGGCGATCGGTATTTGATATTGGCAGGAGACGCTCGCACAAGTACCCCAGACCCAAATCATAAAGGACTTTGAATGTTAATACCAACACCTTGAATATATTAAATGCTAGTCATCAATACAGTAATATGCTGCCTTATATTTCTGATATTTCACATGTTCTGACAAAATGGGCAGCAGGATTGACAGTGTCCAGATCAATTTGTGATGTTAGCAACCTGTAATAGGAACCAGTTTGTTCTATTTATTGGAACCTGGAACATTAGAGCTAAAATAAACTTCTCATCATAGAATTATAATCTCAGTTCATCATATGTTACCCAAGATCAAACCAATTCCCAGAATCCAACGTGTGTGATATTTATTGAGTCTGTATATTAACCTTTTCAAAATAAACCCATTTTTGCTTCAACACAGGCCTTTTCACTAAGCTATGAATAGGAAGAACCCAAGTGAATACTATGGCATTTTAAAAATCGTGTTTATACAACATTGTACCAGTCTGCATTCTTTAGTTACAGGTGACTTATTTCAGCTGGAAGTTAATTTTTCGCAGCAAGAATGCTGGTAGGAAAAAAAACTAGAGTGAGCATTAGAGATTGTGGAATAAATAGAAATTTAAAAAAACAACTTTTCCCAGCTTCAGTGTAAAGGAAAAAGGAGCTTTTGTGTTGCAACTTTAGCTATGATAGATAATTTAAAATAACCTTTGGAAAAATGATTAATTGTTTATATGCTTTATTCTTATACCAGTAGTTTTAATATTTTTACTTAAACCATGGGCTTATTTTAGCTATGATGGAAAAAAGGAGAAAGTTTGCATTATGCCTTCTTTTTCAAAGTTTTATGAATTTTCATTTTCACATTCCCCATCATTCCCCACTCTGCACTGATGACTCCTGAGAGAAGAACCACAAAGATTATTAGGGAACTGAAGCAGTGGTGGTATTCAGCCGGTTCTCACCGGATCAGATGAACCGGTAGCAAGGATTTGGCGTAGGTCACCGAATCAGTAGTAAGTTCTGGCTGGCCACGCACCTGACCTGGTTGCCCAGTTGCTGCTGGCTCACTTGCCCCACCCGCCTGATGCTCGTGTCAACTCATAAAGCATTTTATATACACGTTTTATAGTTGTCAACAAAAAGAAAGGGGGAGTTTCAAAGAGCAGGCAGGAGTGTGGAATTGAAAGTACATTCCATTCATATTTTCTTCAGAGACTGATTAGATGACTGAAGCTTCTGCCGTGCAAAAGTCTAAATGGACAGCATGATTGATGACTCCTGGCTATGAACATGTTTCATTGGATGATACACCCAGAGGGGTGGTGGGGAAAGCAGGATCAAGGATGACAGTGAATTACATATCTCAGAGTCGGCTATGCCCAGGTAATGCCAGCATGTTAACTTCTAACAAATCCTTTAGAGTTTTGGGAGTGTGGCTTGAGGCTCATGATTTAATTGGAGTAACTGCTGGAATCCTGACATATTGCTCACCCCACCCACCTGACACTGCCACTTAAGGTATTTCTTTTTTTTCCCTCCCAACAATCAGCTGTTCATACAATCAGCTGTGCTGGGATTCCCCTTGCTGAGGCCCAGGAAGGCAAAAAATGGAGGGAGGGGCTCATCCCTCCGCTCCATTTTTTGCCTTCCTGAGTGCCAGAGGAGTCTTCTGGGAGCAGAAACACTCCCCCACAGAGGCTTCTCTGAAGCCAGGAAGGTCCCAAAATGGAGCGTGGAGGGCTGCTGCATGCCCCTCCCATGCTCTGTTTTTTTTTCTTCCTGAGTCCCAGAGGAGCCTTCTGGGAGCAAAAGCGTCCCCCCTAGAGGATCATCTGAGGCCAGGAAGGTCCCAAAATGGAGCTAGGGGAGGTGCTGTGTGCCCCCCCAGGCTCCATTTTTTTTCTTCCTGAGCCCCAGGGGAGCCTTCTGGGAGCAAAAATGTCCCCAGAGGCTCCCCTGAAGCCCAGAAGCCCAAAAAATGGGTGGGGGGGTGGCTGCAAAAAAAAGCAAAAAAAAAGCCAGCCAGTCACATGGCCACACCCACCTAACCACACCATCAAGCCATGCCCACAAAACCGGTAGTAAAAAAAATTTGAATCCCACCACTGGACTGGAGGCTAAAGCATATAAAGAACAGTTCCTGGAATTGGGTATGTCTAGTTTAATGAAAAGAAGGACTAGAGATGACATTATAGCAGTTTTCCAATATCTCAGGGGTTTCACAAAGAAGAGTGTCAAGCTATTCTCCAAAGCACCTGAGGGAGGGACAAGAAGCAATGGACGGAAACTAATCAAGCAACTTAGCAGTAAGAAGAAATTAATCAGAACAATTAATCAGTGGAACAGCTTTCCTCCAGCACTGGAATGCTCTAACACTGGAAGTTTTTAAGAAGAAATTGGACAACCATTTGTCTAAAATTGTATAGGGTTTCCTGCCTGAGCAGGGTGTTGGGCTAGAAGGCCTCCAAGGTCCTTTCCAACTCTGAGATATATGTATGTATCAGTGGTGGGATTCAAAAAAGTTTACTACCAGTTCTGTGGGCATGGCTTGGTGGGCATGGTATGCTTGGTGGGCGTGGCTTGGTGGGCATGGCAGGGGAAATATACTGCAAAAACTCCATTCCCACCCCACTCCAGGGGAAGGTTACTGCAAAATCCCATTCCCTCCCACCCCACTAACCTGCTTTCCAGCTCCGTTCTTCTGTTCAGGGCAACAAAAGAAGACCCAGCTGATCAGCTGGGACTCAGGAGACAGAGAATAGATGGGGGCAGGGCCAGTCAGAGGTGGTATTTACTGGTTCCCCAAACTACTCAAAATTTCCACTATCGGTTCTTCAGAACTGGTCAGAACCTGCTAAATTGGTACATCTGGTACGTATGTATGTATGTATGTATGTATGTATGTATGTATGTATGTATGTATGTATACGCTGAAGCACCCATGCACAAGGATATGGTAAACTGGCCTGTCTAGTTTCCTTCAAAACAGTTCCTTCAACTGTTTCCTGATAGTTACACCCTTTCACACCCCTTGGGAACATGGATAAACTCTTAGATATGCTTCCACCAACCACTCTTTTATTCAGGAAAGAAGAAAATTCTTCTTTCTAAACTTATCTATCTCTTATCCAGAGTTGGTATTCAGCAGGTTCTGACCAGTTCTGGAGAACCAATAGCATAAATTTTGAGTTCAGAGAACTGACAAATGCCACCTCTGCTGGAGATTTTACAGTATCCTTCCCCTGCCACGCCCATCAAGCCATGCCCACAGAATCTGTAGTAAAAAAATTTGAATCCCACCACTGCTCTTATCAATATGTGTGAAAAGCTAAATTCCCATACAGAATGAAGATGCTAATTTGAACAGGAGATACAAGTTTTTATTATTAAGATTAAGAAACTGAGAGTTGAAAACAGTGGAAAAAGGAAACAGAAATACCAAGAATTCTCCAGGCAGAAATATACATCCAAATACATGAAACAAGTATTAAAAAAATGACTGAAGACACACACTGATATCAAACTGCAAAATAACTCAGTGAAATGATCCTAATCCATACCTAGTTCCATTATCCCCTGTACTATTTTCTTCTAATTTTCTAATTCTTCTCTAAATTGGAAAAGTTTGTTTACCTGCCTCAAGACAGTTTAGACTAGAGCAGGGGTCCCTAACCCTTAGTCTGCGACCTAATACCAGCTCATGGCCCATTGGATACTGGGCCACACAAGCAGTGAGTGAGCGTGCAAGTACGTGAAGCTCCATTGTGCAATCGGTAGCCACATACAAAGCCATCTTCCCTCCCCCTCACTAATGCCACTGCTGCTGGTCTGCGCAGCTGGAAAGGTTGGAGGCTGCTGGATTAGAGCTATCATTTCTTGGGATGAAAGAATAATGGACAAGTTAAACTTTAAAAAGCTTGATTGAACTTCTTTGTAGGCCACAATTTAGGATTGTATTTGGTGCCTCTTCTTATGAGTTTGATCAATAGAAAAATACAACAGAAAAGCAAAGGTCAAATGTTAGTCCTGGTGACTATACAGTTATAAACATGCAGCTTTCTTAGCAACAGTAAAGTACCTGTACTGAAATGATCTTCCTCAAATATATATTTCAGCTTCCAGTATATCCCGTATTAACCAGATCTGACCCTTTAGTTAGTTGACTTAATTAGTTTCTGAGCTCAGAAGAAAGTTGCCCTGTGTTCTAAAAAAGCCATTAGTATTTTATCTCAGTCTGGAGAAAAATAAGCCTGTTTATCTTCCTATAACTAATATCACTATTTCTGTCTTTCTCTTTCTTTCTGTTTCTTTCTTTCTTTCTTTCTTTCTCTCTCTCTCTTTGTCTTTCTTTCTTTACTTCCTTCCTTCCTTATTTCCTTATTTAATTTATATGGCCGCTTACTCACTTACAGTAACTCTAGGCAGCTTACAAACAATAGAAACACAGTGCAGAATATTAAAAAAAACACAATACTTTATATGTATTGTTAACTGAGTCCTTCTTCTGCCCTATACTAAAATTCCATATTTGTTCAAACAGCATCAGCATTAATTACTATGTAATGTTAGAAATGTATTCATATTAAGAAAATTAACATACAAAATATATAATATTTTAACTTTATGAATATGAAAAATGATGAAAAAAAAGATAATTTGATTTGTATAATGAAAAGGAAAGGGAAAACATTTTTTCACTGCATCTTTAAGTTGCTACTGACCTTGGCTGATAACAGGCAAACTCTAAATCATTTGAAGAAAATTCTTGCTAGTCTGGGATGCTTATCAATGGCATTCTGAACTGATATTCAGTTCAGATTGCATTCTGATATGACCTGCAGATTGGATGGTTGCCCTTATACAGTGACCTATCAACTTTCTCTACCAGAAAAGCAACTGTGAAATCATTTTCATTTTGAGGGAAGATCTTAATGTATTCTTTAAAAATAATAATGCTGTTTACAAAACTAAAGTCTGAAAGAACACCTATATGTTTGCATAGCAACCAATTTTAAAATATACTTTTCTGGCTTTTTCTGAAGTTTAGCCTTCCAATTTCTACTGTTATTATAATAGTGTCCCAGTAGAATAATGGTTATAAAACCTATCTGATCTGTTGAAAAGAAGGCAGAAATATTCCTGTTTTTATTAATTACTTCTTTTGCTTTCCATGAATTACTTACTTTTAAAGTATTTTAAAAATTGACTTTTAAAGTCAATTTGCTTGTTCGTCATTTCATCTTTTTACTGTCACATGAGGAAGGGTGTTATGTATGTAGGTTTGAATGTTATTGGTTTATTTGAACTGTTCTTGTAAAATGTTGAATGGTATTGGTTTAAATAGTGCGGGAAGAAACCCTGCACTCCCATTGGCTGGCAGCTACGGCTGCAGGCTATAAGAAGCAGCCGTAGCCAAGCCAGGACGGGTCTATTCGAGCTGTAGTCACTAAAAACTCTTTGCTGGAACTCCGCCTGACTCTTCATGCAAACTTAACACTGGCGACGAAGGTGGGATTTCCTGAAGAGAAGACGACGACGAACAAGCAACTGAGCGAGATGGCTGCGCTGAACACCCCCAGCACCGCTCGATCTGGCGGAAGACTGGGAATCGATGCGGATCGCTTCCACATGTACCTGGAAGGGAACGATCTCGCCGGCATCCCCGAGAGAAGAGGGCGGTCTTTCTCACGCACCGCGGTCCGCAGTCTTCAAAATGGTGAAGGCGTTGGCAGGAGCAGCAGAGCTGAAGGTAATGGAATGGCCCGATTTAGAGAAACTTTTAAGAGCCCATTACGCCCACAAGTATCGTGCCTCATTAAGAGACACGAATTTTACCGTCGGGATCAAGGGGATAGCGAGAATGTTAATGACTTCGTGGCAAGTTTAAGGGACATTGGGGGTGCTTGTGACTTTACCAACTTAGAAGAGGCCATGCGTGATTGGTTTGTTTTAGGCCTTAAAGATAAGGTCTTACAAAGCAAACTATTAATGAAACCTAAGATCACGTTAAAGAGGCCATTGAAGAAGCTGTTTCAGCGAAGCCACCAAGTCCTCAGCAGCGCCATGAAAAGATTAACAAGGCCTCAAGCCAGGCCTCAAGCCATTCTGATGGGGAAAATCCACAACAGCCCATTGCGAACAAATAGACTCTGATTCAGATAGCAGTGAGGCAGAGGAGGGGATTTTTAGACTCAGAATGGAGAAGAAGAAAAAGACTCTGGAAAAACAGGCAAGGATTCTATTGCAGAGGCTGTGGGGGCACCCACTGAATGCAAGTTCTTTGACTCCATTTGCCTACGCTTGAAAAACGGGTCACATAGCCAGAGTCTGCAAATCATCTAGAACTCCACCTAGTAGGAAAAAATTTCCTGATAAAGACTTTAAGCCCAACAAATTCCTTGAAAAGATGGGGCGAAATTTAGAAGCAAATGGCAAGAATGAAACTCACCAAACAATCACTATTGGCCATTCTTCACCCTTAAAAAGCAGAAAAGTACACGTGAAGGTGTTTATTGAAGGAAGGCCTTGCCAAATGGAAGTGGACTCAGGCTCTTATTTATCTATGGTGTCATGGGACACTATCCACAGACTCTTTCCCAACATTCAGAAGAAGCATTTCCAGAAGCAAGCACTGACTCTTAAAGACTACCAAGGGAACAAGATTCCAGTAGTTGGAGCAAGAGATTTCAACGTGCAGTTTAAAGGCCACACCAAACGCTTGCCTCTGACCATCGTGGACAAGGATCGCCCAAGCTTGCTGGGACTTGAGTGGTTCAAGCCACTAGGCATCGAGGTGACTGGCATCAATCACGTGAGCAGCTCTGAATGGGAGGAGTCCTTGAAGTCTGAGTTTCCAGAGGTCTTCAGCGAAGGACTGGGCAAGTATATGGGGACCCCTATTGCTTTCAGCCTAGACCCCAAGGTGCCCCCAATTCGTTTAAAGCCCAGGAGGGTTCCATTTGCTTTAAAGGAAAAAATTGATGCACAATTAGATAAGCTCATTGCTCAAGGGGTTTTAGAGCCTACTGACCACTCCAGATGGGAAACACCAGTCAAGGCTGATGGGTCAGTGAGAATCTGTGGTGACTATAAGGGGACACTTAACCATGCGCTGCAGCAGAGTGCATACCCAGTACCAGTTGTGCATCATCTGCTCCATTCCCTTGGCAGGGGTACAGTATTTGCTAAACTGGACTTGGCTCAGGCATATCAACAATTAACAGTTGATGATGCCACTGCAGAGGCACAAACAATTGTGACTCATAGAGGTGCCTTCAAATGTAAAAGACTACAATTTGGAGTAAGCGTGGCACCTGGCATTTTTCAAAGCCTTATGGAAAGAATGTTGCAAGGACTGCCAGGGTAGTGCCTTATTTTGATGATGTGTTAATCTCTGCTGAAAATGACACTCAGCTTCAAGAGAGACTCAGAGAAGTCCTTACCAGATTCAGAAAAGCGGGTTTAAAAGTCAAGGAAGACAAATGTACACTCAAAACAGACAGAGTTGAGTTCCTGGGGTACATGATTGACAAGCATGGCATCCACCCTACTGATGCCAAGGTTAAAGCAATCAAGGAAGCCCCTAAACCTAGATGCAAGACAGATTTGCAAGCCTTCCTTGGACTTATTAACTTTTACCACATGTTTCTACCTCACAAAGCATCTATTGCTGAGCCTTTACATCGCCTGCTTGATAAGAAAGCTGTTTGGATCTGGGGAGGAAGGAACAGTCAGCATTTAACAGTATTAAGAGACTAATCACGTCTGATGCTGTGTTGATACAGTTCTCTGAGAATTTGCCTGTTGTTCTGACTTGTGATGCATCCCCTTTGGAGTGGGGGTTTGAGTCACAGGCTTCCCAGTGGAAGGGAAGCCCCAATTGCATTTTACTCTCGCACTTTGTCCAAAGCAGAGAGGAATTATAGCCAATTGGACAAGGAGGCTTTAGCAGTTGTTGCAGCTGTTAAGAAATTTCATGAATATCTGTATGGCAGGTCATTCACCATTGTTACAGATCACAAACCTTTATTAGGCATTGTGGCAGGAGACAAACCTACACCTAATATCCTGTCACCAAGAATGCTGAGGTGGACTGAATTTCTTGCAGCCTATTCATACAAACTGATTCACAGGCCTGGCAAGGACATTGGACATGCTGATGCACTGAGTCGTTGCCCACTACCTTGCCACAAGGAGGACTTTGAACTTGAAACTCACACCTTTTTCCTGGAGACCGTTGCTAAGCTTCCAGTCCATGCTGCTGAGATTGCCAGAGAGACTGCCAAAGATGCTGTGTTGGCACCTGTTATGGGCTGGATTAAGAAAGGTTGGCCTCTTCAAGATCTACCTCACCTTGCCCAACCTTTTAAGTCCAGGCAAACTGAATTATCTGTATTAAGAGGATGTATTTTGTGGGGTAACAGGGTGGTTATTCCTGCAAAACTGCAAAGGGAGGTTTTGGAAATGTTACATGAGGGTCATCCTGGGATTGTAAGGATGAAAGGTTTGGCCAGGAGTTATGTATGGTGGCCAGGTATTGACAAAATGGTTGAAAACTGGGTAGCATCTTGTCCCAATTGCCAGGTAGTCAGGCCTGCTCCACCTCACGCCCCCACACAGGAATGGGAATGTCCTAGGGGCCCATGGTCTAGAATCCACATTGATTTTGCAGGCCCTACAAGAGGGCACACTTTTCTAGTTATAGTAGATGCATATTCCAAATGGCTAGAGGTAATTCCCATGACATCCACTACAACTGAGGCTGTCATCAAGCAGCTCAGAAAATTGTTTGTAACCCATGGGTTACCAGATGTCCTTGTTTCTGACAATGGCCCTCAATTCACATCTAACATTTTTGAATCCTTTCTAGCTCAACAGGGTATCAGACATGCCCTCACTGCCCCTGGGCACCCTTCGCCAATGGCCGGCTGAACGCATGGTACGCTTTACCAAAGAGAAGCTTCAGCAGCTGGGTCCTGGGGATATCACTGAGAAGCTTGAAAACTTCTTAGTGCTCAACACATCACTCCTAGCCCATCAAATAACTTGTCCCCAGCAGAGTTGTTGATGGGTAGGAAACTTAGGTCTTCCCTTGACCGCCTTCATCCCACTTACGCACCCAACGCACCACTGGATTCCACTTCCAAAGTTCGTTCTTTTAGTGTGGGAGATTCTGTATATGCTAGGAACCTTATAGGTGAACCTTTGTGGATTCCTGCTGAAATAACTCACATCACTGGCCCTCGTTCTTACAGGGTACAAACAGAGGATGGCCTCCTCTGGAGCAGGCACATTGACCAACTTAGATCCAGGTTCCCTCAGGAACATCGCCTGTCTCTCTCTGGGTCCCTCACCTAATGTCTCTTCTAGGGGAAGGGAGGAACAGGAGGAAAATCAGCAAACAGGAATCAACCCCATGTGTAACGAGCCATTGCGACAGGAACCATCCCAACCCTGTCACAATGCCAAGACCCATCCTTAGAAGTGCAGCCATTACAGGAACCATCCCAACCCTGTCACAATGCCAAGATTCATCCTTAGAAGTGGAAGATTGCACACCACCACCTGACTTGGGTGCTGACATTGGAATGGAGATGGGTTGGGAGGAGAGACCAGATTCTAACAGTCTAACAGGGTCTCCTTTCACAGGAAGTCCCAACAGGGAAATGTCAGCAGACACATTTCCCTCTCACTGGGTGAGAACGTTAAAACTTCTGAACCACGAAGGTCTCAACGCACACGTAAGAGCCCCACCTATTTAAGGGAATACATTAGATAGGTTGGGGTTTGGTATGGACTGAACCTAGTGGGGAGGGGTGTTATGTATGTAGGTTTGAATGTTATTGGTTTATTTGAACTGTTCTTGTAAAATGTTGAATGGTATTGGTTTAAATAGTGCGGGAAGAAACCCTGCACTCCCATTGGCTGGCAGCTACGGCTGCAGGCTATAAGAGGCAGCCGTAGCCAAGCCAGGACGGGTCTATTCAAGCTGTAGTCACTAAATAAACTCTTTGCTGGAACTCCTCGCGTCTGACTCTTCATGCAAACTTAACAAAGAGTTCCACCGTAGCTTTAATAAATAATAATTGCAAATCACCTAGAACAGTATTTACCTGGAGATCATTGTTGTTGTTGTTTTAAATCTAGAATTTCAGCAATGCACTGGTGAACTGCTTATAAGAAAAAACACAGATGAAAAGCAGGAAGCCCAGAAAAGTGAAAAATAATGATTTAAAAAAATCTGCTGGGTTCTGAACCATTGACCTTGTTCAAGTCAGTCAACTATTACAACTGCTATGCTAGGTGAAGCTGTTGTAGACATTATCAACACAAACCTGAAAAATAGAGAAAGAGGATTTTCTTAATCATGCCCCAGAGTGGCAACTGTTGAACTGTGGGAGAGGGTGTTCCTGTTACTGCAAGAAGCAGCCAATTAATGCAGGAGCTTAGAAGAAAGTAAGCAGAGAAAATAGTTAAGAACACTCACACTTGCAGAAATCACAACTTTAAACTAAAAGCAGAAAAATGGGTGAAAGTCACATTGGCAGTTGGCTGTGGGCGAATAGACAACAGTGTTGACTGTTGTCTGGGTTCCAGATATCTTGTTCTGTAAATGGGGTGACCTTGCAGTGCAGATATGCGCAGAAACAGGACAGAAAAAAATAGCTAAGATTGAAAAAATTTACAACTTGAAATATAGGAATGGAGAAATGCTATGTGTTTTATAAAATACAGTTGTAACTGCAGAATTTAGGGAAAACATATTAGAAAATAATTCCCTGTTGCTGCCAACTTTTAATTTGTTGCTAATTCCAAAGGGAGAGAAATAGAATTTATTTCTGACTAAATATACTTCTGTTTCCAAAATATGCAGGTTGTTTTCCATGGCAATTTATCCCCTGAATACACTGATTTGACTGATGTTTTCAACATACTGTATATTATGAATGACGGGGGGGTGGAGGAAGAAAAATACCTTGTGTGGTAAGAAAAAAGCACCAGGGGTTGAAAAGGAGGTCTTCTTTTCCTCTGTGAAAAGACATAAAGGTTTGCAATTCACTTTGACAGGTTGTGCAAGATGTCATTTTTAATTTCAACTTTTAGTATGATTTATAGGATCTGCAATGTATTTCTGGAAGATAGCCAGATTTTACATGACTTTGAATTGGGGTCAGTTTTAGGCTGAAAGATTTTTATTGTTTTTATAGAACTTTTAGTAAAAATAATTAAATGCTAAAATATAAATGCTAAAATATAAATTGTTTAAAATACAGGTACTCTTAAGCAAATTGTTCTCTCTGCAAAAGTAGCTTTAAAATGGCAAATCAAAATAAATACAAAGTTCTCAACTGAATTATAGAAAAAGGACTATAATACAAAGTCCTGTAGTATTTCTAGATACACTCCATTATTGTATTGTTCTGTTATTTGCCATGTCACCTAACAATATAATGTTTAAAATACACAAAAACAAAATAATAAATTTTAAAAGCATAATTAACATACAGCTTTATGAATTAAAATTATTCCTTCAAAGGTATCTTCCAAAATCACAGCAGGGGGTTGGAGGCAAAGAAAGTCGGACTGTTTGCTAAACACTTCACTCCTTTTGTACACATTTCACAATGCATTTGGATGTATGAAAAGGCTGCAGCCTCTGATGCTGCTTTCACCATTTTGACAAAGGATCTGATGGATGGTTCTCATATCTTTACTCTTTTTTTGTAAAGGCAGAGAGAAAGGAGACCAAATGCAAATGCAATTCATAACATAAGACAGAAAAGACTGTCTCCAAGCCTAACAAATAAGACTGAAAAGGAGTCAGAAATTAATACTGTACCAGATTTTCAGCAGTAGGTTAACGTTATCTCAGTTTTGTCCGGATATTAGGATTTCTTTTTAATGAAAAGGCAAAGAACACATTCAAGCAATATACCAATAGTAAAGCATTTTGAAGCTTTATTTATAATTTTCTAATTTTATTTTTCATTTTTTTTCTTTTTTCTTTTTAGTAATTATTATCATGATTATCAATGTGAAGTTAATTCTGTTTAATGTATTTGTGTTTTTCTTCTGTTAATTAGTTGAACATAAATAGATAAATAGATAAATAAATAGAATCCTTAAAGATTTTAGTACTTGGAAGGATCCATAACAAGAGTGGTAGTCCCTTGAAAATTTGGATTCTTAAAGTATTGAAGATATTAAAATCAGTGTCTTACATTGTACCTAGAAAGCATTTAGCATACAGTCTACATATTTTAACAATATGATATATTCCTTGCTGGCAATCCAGCTGGCATATTGTGCAGTAACTGCAGGTTTGTTGTGTTCATACAGAGTGCAGTACAGAAGCCTATGATATAAAGAAGGCATGCATCATGATCAGGTCAGAACACCTAAAGCAAACAAACTGTATGAAATTGAATCGACATACTCCTTGCCTCTACATCAAAAATAGCTGAAGATTGTTTTTCATCTGCAAATTTTTCCTTTCACAACAATAAAGACAGTCAGGCTGAACCCCAGTTCCATAATTTGTTTCTCTGTGGCTAATAGTTCCTTAGTCTCTTGCAGATTTAATTTCATCTTATCCATTGTTCCAGATGAACAATGTCCCATGCATATTAAACAGAAAAAAGAACAAAATGAAACTCCATTGAACATTAAAAGCCAAAGGCAGATGTGCTGAGGGTTAAATCCCCAATGTCATGTTCTTCATATGGACTGATAGAAAGAATTGGAAGCTTTGTAAAGCAATATCCCCAAGGCCTAAACCTACTAGATGATTTAAGAAGATGCAATAGTTGATGCTGTTGAAAGCATAAGTTAGATCTATAAAAACACATCTTTTCTAGCACAAATATCCTTTCAGGACAATTCTCTTCTTGGTTCCATTTCCAAAGCAAATCTGTATCCTCTGGATGCCCCTGGAATTTCTTGGCTGCATATTCTTAACTACCTTACAGTAAATTTTTAGATGATCTTGTACTTTCTTAGTTATTCTCAGTACTCAGTTCTGCTCAGTTCTCAGAAGTCGCTAATAATTTCTTTTACTGGGAGGTCATATTCTTTTTATAAAGAAGCATTGATCACTTAATTTACTTAAGCCAATTACATGTGCTTGTATGCATACATCAATACACACAAGAGTATTTTAAGCCCTAAGTCTATGAAAAGAATTGCTGGGGGGCAGGGAAGGGAAGCTGAAATAGTAATGTAGTGTGGTAGTTTAAGTGTTGATTATGAAGTCCTCTGCCATAACCTTTCAAAATAAAGGGCAGAATAATAAATACACTACTTTGTCTACCTTTTAGAGGGGTATTTAGCCAACCATCCAAAACCCATTCCATTGTTGCCTGATCAATGCATCTGCCCAGTGCATTTTTTTGGAAAGGGAACAAAAATGGTTCTCTTAATCATTTTTCTCACACTTTATAAGATCCCATGCACAGTTACTCACTCTTTTTCAGAGGTCAAAATTATTTTAGCTTCTGCCAGCTATCTCACTTTAAAAAAAAATGACATGAAGTATGTTGGAGAGGGCCCTTTCCTGGTACTTTCCTAAGAATTTTCAGCAGTAAAAAAGGAATGAGAAAAAGAAAGCACTGTCTTTGCATGTGTAATTGTTAACATTTTCTTTGACCTACAAGTATGAGGAGATGTATTTTTCTTCATACTATTACTGGTCTCAGATATGAATTTTAAATGTATAGTGGGAGTGTAAGAGTTAGTATAAAACAAGGTTTATTCATTTCTGCTACAATATCTATACAAGAAGATCTGTAAGGTTCACAAATATTGATCAGGTTCAAATTAAAGTAACATGCTTGTATCTATCACACAGTTGCCTTACAGGGTAAATAATATGTAGGTACAGAAAGGGAATCGAGAAATGTTAGGCCTAACAAATAAAGGAATGAGATGAAAAGAAAACAAAACACATATTATTAATTATGCTTTTCCATACCTTCATTATTAAACAACAATTATATTCCATTATATTCTTATTTTATTATTTTATTCTTACCACTCTTGTTGAGGATCTCCTTATCTCTATTGAGCTTTCTAAATTTTCTTAGTCTTCCTCTAACTCATTTATTCTTTTTATATATATTTTTGCTGCAATTCCATATCATTCTATGGTACTAAGCCACTTTGATCCAGTTCCTTCACAGCTTATTTATTATCTCTTCTTATTTACTACACACCGTTCTTTATTATTCCATTCACATTACATTCCATTTACATTCATGTTTCTCACAACATACACTACTTTCTTTCCTGTATAATAAAATGGATAGAAGCGCACTTTTATACACAACTATTTAAAATTGTTCTAAGAAGCATTTATTCCTTACAATACAACCATATACCACCATGGTTCTTTTACATGTAGTGGCAGATCTTAACATTTTTCTGTCTGTGTTCTCCGTATTTAGTAAAATAAAATTTAAAAAATTTCCAGGCACACAAATTTATCTACTTGTCATTTATGCATAACTTGCAGTTGTTCACTCCATTTCTTCTGTCAAATACAATTACTTTAGGCTGTAATACATTAATTTTCCGTCCCATATTCCCCATTTTATCATGCAGCATAATGTTTTCTGCTAATCATTCAGATTCTTAGCCTGTAATACAATATCATCTGAATGCAAAAATATATATGCAGTTCAGATCGTCAACCAATGTATTTCTAATTTCACCACGTTTCCTATGTATGTTATCCACAAAAATATATTAAGCACCAAAGGGGCTTCACAAATCCTTGTCTTACTCTTTGCTTTGGGCTAAACCATTCGCTGAGCATTCCATTTATTGTCATGTCTGTATTACTCTTCTCTGATATTGTTCTTTTCACACAGGCAATCTTCAACTTTACATTTATCCAAATGTTCCCATCATTCTATTCAACCAAAGTATTTTTCTGTCTTAAAAACTTACAATATTTTTTCTTGCGTGTATGCACCTTGCTGCAATTTCAGAGAACAAAAATATATTCTGTACATTGTCAAAGTGAGACAATACCAGCTTTCTTCCAATTGCCAGGCACAAATGCAGTCTTCACATACACAAACAAACTGCACAATCACTCTATACAAAAGCCACATTTTATTAAATTCTCAGGATGCACAATCTACACTTGCAGCTTTACAATTTTTCAGATTCTGACATCATTCATGACTTTATTTTCATTCAATTTTTTCTTGGCATTAAAAGGACACTTAAAAAAAATCTACTCTCCAATATATCCCTGTCTTTCCTACAGAAACTCTAAAGTATTTCTTCCATCATTCCAAATCATTTCGTCAGTTTTATTTTGGATCTCATTCATTCTGCTAGACATTCCTTGATTATCCCTCTGTACATTTTTTTCAATTTTTTTAATTTCTATCCAAGTCATTCTGCATTTCCTCTTCCTCTTTCAACTAACTGTTCCTTGCTCTCTTTGACAATTCTTTGCAATTGTCTTTTTCTTTCCCTGTACATGATACAACATATTTCTCTCATCCTTTGTTTTTTTGTGGCAATCATTCCCTTTTGTGCAATTCATCTTATCCACAATCTCTTCAACCTCAAATTTCACAAGCATGCTTTCTCATATTTTCCACTAACACTTCTGTTTCTATTAACACACTTCTTTCATTTCCATTTTTTTCTATGAACTTGTTGACACCACCAAAAATATATTCAGTATCTCTCATCATTTTTGTATTACTAATTCTGTCAGCTTTTCATCACAATCAGATGAACTATGATTTTAGATTAGGGTCATTATTTTGTTATGTACATACTAACCAACTTATGATCAAACAACTTATATAAAATAAACAGACCTTTTTCTAAAAAAAATATATTCACCACTCTCATTCACTTTTGGATTTCCAAATGGTCCAATTGCTTTTTCTGTCTCTCTCATTTTATTTCCACCCATCCATGTCACTTAATATAGTTTTTTTACATAGATTGCATTCATGAAGAATGTTGCACAGTTTTTTAAAAAATTCATGTCTGATTTTTCCATTATCACCATCCACTGGAATGAAGCCGTTATCAACCTAGGGATTTCTACTTTCCTCCATACCATTACAATATACCTTATGACATACTCTTTAGCACCTTCATTCAAAATTAAAACTAGAGTTATCTATCCTGCATCTATTCATCAGTGCCACTCAACAAATCAGACCACCCTCATTCCGAACTTTCTAACTTTTGCTTTTCCCTTTGTTTTATAGATAGGGGTATAACTCATCTATATTTCTTGTTTTCATTTCATTCATGCTGTTTACTGTTTACTACTCCATTCAAAATAATGTTTTCCATTTGTCATACTTTGAAGCAGTTGGACCCCTTCATTGCCCTTTGCTGATCTTCATGACTTTGTTCCCTCCTTTCATGTAATGCTTTTCTTAAAATAGAGTTGTAGAGTGTTCTGCTCTTTAATTACTAGCTGAATTTAAGGCAGACGGATTTACTCCACAAAGGAGCCATACAAAGTCTCTTTATTGGTTCATCAGGCATCCTTGAATATAACTTACAGTTACGTCGAGATTCATCTCAATGTCCAATTCTCTGCATAGCTGACTTTCTGGTGTAAAAGGATGGTAATCTTTCATCCCATGCCAGAGGAGCAAGGAGGTCAGATGCCAGCACAATGTTGGCGTCAGGCAAGAGTGAAGGAACCTCCCACAACCCAACCAGGGGTCAATTCAGTGACCAATCAGGATTACAGATGTGGTCACATGACATGGACTACATTTCCCAGGATACCTTAACTACATTTACCATGATACATTCCCTTAAGGGGACAGCTCCCAATTCCTAACTAACTATCCCAATTCCCAATTAACTATAACTGGCTGGACAGCACATAGAGTATGTTATTGGCCTTAATCATACTAATAGCATGCGTAGTACTCCCAAGCATTCTATGAAAACTAAGATCTCCAATATATAGATTATCTTTTAAGACACTATACTATTTTTTATTTCATGCCTACTAGGCTTCCTAGAATCAGCTCTAGTCAGGGGTATCAAAATTGAATGAATAAATAATATAAATACTAGTTAGTATATGCAGGATGCACAAATGCATGTTTAAATAATCTACAAAAATGGTTGAGAACCTGATTATTTGAAAAAAAAATACTTGTCCCATTGTGAATTCCTAAAATTTATGGGACAGAATTTTTCCACATTACCTAATATCAGACTTTCTCATCTACACATGAGGGGAGGGGCATCTCCTGAGTCACACCCATGTTAGTGAATGCATTCATTCAGAAGTTACATTTGGCCCTAGTCCTCTTTAAAGCAAAAAAAAAAGGCCGTCAACATGCAACTGTTTTTTATTAATATTTTAATTGTTATTTAATCTTGGGATTATTTTTGTATGTGTGCCTTCAAGTCAATGTTCGTTCCTGGTGACTATCAGGAATATTCCCTGCAGTTTTCTTGCCAAAGTTTGTTTAAGTGATTTGGCATTCCTCTTCCTATGGTGAAGGACAGTGATTGGTCCAAAATTACTGGCTGACTTCACACCTAAGGCAGAACTAGAACTCACAGTCTCCTGGATGTCAAAAGCTGCAAGTAGCATACTGGTTAAAGTTCTGGCTCCTATATCTACAATAGAAGTGAGACTTCAATCATACTCTA
This sequence comes from Naja naja, assembly GCA_009733165.1. NCBI lineage: Eukaryota > Metazoa > Chordata > Lepidosauria > Squamata > Elapidae > Naja > Naja naja. The sequence goes on along the minus strand of CM019151.1, from coordinate 133,179,775 downwards.
CATCTGATGTCTTACAGATTTTGATCCCCCTCCCCAGCAGGTACTCTGAACATGTATATTATTTATTAACAATCCAAATTGCCAAATTTAGTGCTTAATAATAAATTGAAGCCAAAAGTGAAATCCCACAGAACACAGTATAGGACAATGTAAGTACAGCTCAGATAGTGTGATTCAATTTATTCTAAATTTTAAAATATCTGACTGAAAACTCTGTCATTTTGTCTATTGCATTTTAGAGTTACATCTTTTTGCCTCTCCTTCCATTTACAACATTGCTTTTAAATTTATGATATCTTTCATACAGCCAAATTAAGTGCATTAAAATACATCCCATCTAACTAGAAATACAGAGCAATTAAAATCAATCAAAGTTACTAGAATGGTACTTTATAGTTTAAAGCACAAGTGAATGTATAGTGTATAGCAATAATTTCTGGGAGAAGGGCAAGCTCAAATCTGATGATAAGCTGTCTATCATAATATGTTTACCATCCTAATTTGCTCTGATAGTAAAATAGTATAAGGAGATGCTAAAGAGGTTAACAGCATCTTTCATGCTTCCCTTAATCTCTATAGTGCATGCATTTTTGAAATTCCTATTTCCGCTAAATTGACTCCCAACACTTCCATCACTGCTATTTTTCTCTTCCTGATTTTTTATTTATTTATTATACACTCTATTTTATTAAAAGTATGTACTATCTTCTTTTATATTATTTTGATATTATAGTGTGAAAAATAGGTACAATAGTATCAGTAAGTATATTTAAAACAATAGCATTTGTTCATTTTACACACACACATGGCAGGAAGAAAACAACAAGGATTGGAAGGGAGAAAGTGGAGAGAGAAAAATATAGGCTTTATTCCTTGGTTATGTATAGGGCTTGCTTCCCACAATTAAACAATGCAACAGCTTTTCAAAGAATATTCCACACTTTACAAACCAATGTTCTAGCTAGTGCTGGACTGATCTATGTCACATCATCTAAAGAAATCATACAGTATTTCCTTTACATCTGGAGAATTGTAGTCAGTATAGACTTGAATAGTCACTCTGATTTCCTCAAAAAGAATTCTTCATTCAGTAAAAATGGGAAGAAGAAAAAAAAGGAAGACAGAACCTTCAGTAGAACAAGAATTGTAAAATATTTTGTTTCCGAACTGAGCTATTAGCTTTATTAGCTTTCCATTCTTAAAACATTTTAGACAAAGACAAATAGCTTTGTATCAGAGACATATACAGTAGCCTGAGCATTGGGCCATATTCTGAGCTCTGAGCACTGTTGTTACAGTCATAAATCACTCATACTTGGATAACTTTTCAGTTCCACTTCAGTATATGATTTGCTAACTCTGGACATCAAGATATCCCCATTGCTTTCATAATGTTACTTTTCTTCCTGTCTCCAAACACAATGAAACAAGAGATCACTTTTGGGTGAGAAAAGGAGGGGTAGTCTTTAAAAGAGAAAACTGCTTCAGTTTGTCTGTGTTACAGAATTCATGACCAATGGAGTGGCATCAAGATCTTTGCCAGCACTAACACAATCAATTACTGCCTGAGAAGCAATAAGAGAACCTTGTTGGCAAATTGAAGAGAATAAACTAGAATAGTCTTAACAAAAAGTACCATGCTGTGAGCCTATGACTGAGCTTCAGCTTCCATTGTAGGAAAAAAATCTCAGCAGTAGACTGTCTAAATGTTATGTGTTGCACAAAAACTGTTCCTGTTAACTGAGCAGCATCACTTCTCTTCTCAATCAATTAGCACCTGATTAATGGTCCACCTGTCACATTTCAAATCCTAAATCATTTTCATCCTTATTCTTTATATATCATATAGACTGACAATGGCTTTGGTTCTTTCAATTTCTCTGTATATATAAGGCCTTTCCCTACAATTTTGTAGTACCTTAAAGCAGTCCAGCTTTGGCATGGATTTCATTCCAGTTACCATTAGATTCTCATGACTGGTTTTTTTATTTCTTATTTCAATTTCAATACCACCTGACCCTGCAATGACTCTAGGTGGCTTATAATTTAACCATTTACAATTTAAAACAAAACAGCAGATATCAAAGAAAATATAACAGAAGACAGAATGAAGAAATTAAAGAACCCCAATCCCATCCAAACCTGGAGAAGAACAATTTGTGGAAAGCCAAAAAGATGGGAGCAGGTACAGATCTCTAGGAAATATTATCCACAGGGCAGGAGCCATCACCAAGAAGGTACACTTTGTGGCTCTCACAAGGTGAGACTGTTGAATTGGTAAGACCCAAAGCTTGCATACTCAGAATAGACAGAAACATATAGAGATATATTTGTAACCACACATTGTTCCATACAAAGATTTACAGGTGAGAATTGATACCTTGAATTGCATCCAAAAGCCAACCGGCAACCTATGCAGTTTGTAAAGCAGTGGAGACACATATGCATACATGTAGCTTCTATTTGGTTTTCAACAGTGGTATCATACGGAGCGCATTATACTAATCCTAATTGAGAGGTAACTAAGGCATGACTTACTAAAGAGCCTCCTGATTCAGGAATGAATACAATTGTCACACAAGATGAATATGCAGATTGTAGAAACCCATTAAGGATTAAGATGAAATTACTTGGTCTTGTAAGATTTAGTCTCTTCCTCCCAACTTCCTCCAAACTATGCCAGTACTGAGTCAGGACTTCAATATTATTATTTGGTTGATTCAAGGACAAGATGTAAAATTCATATGATCAATATTTTCATGATAACTGATTCCAAACCAACAGGTGGCCTCACCCAGTTTTACATAGAAGTTAAACAAAAAGAAAGAGAACTGAGACTCAAGTCCTGTGGCACTCCACAAATGAAGGGTTGTAGGCATGACCTCTCACTCACTTAACACTGACTGAAACTGTCCTCAGACAAAGGAGGAGAAGCACCGCAAAACAGTATCTCCCACTTCCAAACCTAGAATCATCTGTGGTTGCTGTGATTTTTCTTTTTGAGCCAAAGAATGTATGGTCATTCCACCTGCATTCTATTTGCATACAAATTACATTAAAAATATACATCAAATTTCATTGTTGTGCTTTTCTTACCATGACAGAAGAGAAGCTTCTGTAGATTATGCTTTGAAGGCATTGTGTAAAAAATTCTCACTACTTGTGAAAAAATAAAAAATACAGTATATAGGTAGGATGAAGCATATTTATGAGATTCAAGGATTGAGAATGCAATATCTCCATGTTTTGAGACATGTTGTCTCTTATAGTTCATTGGTTCATCCAACTTATTGACCTTTAAGAAGACTTAAGATCATTCATTCTACAGAGTATATTCACATTGACACTGCTTGTGATATTGTCATGTTGCTGACATATTTTATTATTTTATTTCTGCTTCTCCTGATTTTGTACTTGACTGAATTTTCTTCTGCTTTGTGCTTTTGCTCACTCAAAGTGTAGCAATACCCACAGAATTATGCAGAAGTGTTGCAGCAGCAAATAGAAGAAATAGCATAATGCCAGAGATTGAGGTGTCTAGAAATAACTATATGCAAAAAACCTTGTATTTATAGAGCACTTACCTGAATATTACATTGTTGAAAATGCCATTATGCAAAATATAAGAGATATGATCTCTTAGAATAGACTGACAAACTAACATGATTTTGCATCATGCTAAATTGACAACATTCTCATGTCAATGTAACCAGTAAATATATATATATATATATATATATATATATATATATATATATATATTGTTTGAGATTTTCACGGTAAGGTATTGGTCTTGTCCTGTATTGAGAATCTTGGTCTGTGAGAAGAGTTTTTAAACTCTAGAGTTGGATGTGTTGTTGTTGAGGATAGGTGCTGGCTGTGTGTCACAAAGGCTGAGAGACACACAGCCAGCACCTCAGCCACAGGGTCTCAGGAAAAGCCATCCAATCTGCATACATCAACTCCACAAACCAATCAAAAGTAACAACACATCCAACTCTAGAGTTTAAAGGAAACAGCCACGATCACACACTTCTCCCAGGAGAACGGCTGAAGACACCAGCCTGAAGATGACGGATGAGATTTTGTCAACGCTGCCAAGGTATTCTCAATCATAACGGACAAGACCAATACACCAAGAATATATATATATATATATATATATATATATATATATATATATATTATTGGTGTCCTGTAAGATTGAGAATACCTTGGCAATGTTTCAAAATCTCAATCTTACATGGGACAAGACCCGAATACACCAAGACCTACATACCTTTACCCGTGAAAATCTACGAAAACAAATATATATATATATATATATATATATATATATATATGCAATATGAATAATGTATGCATTGTGAAATATGAAGATAAATACAGGTTAATAATATCTGCATAAATATAGTCACAAATAACCACATTCAACATCAAGGAACATTAATCATACAGCAGGTCATATAAAATAAATGACCACCAACTGGACAAGTCCACCCTTAGAAATCTAAGGACTAATAATTTGGACTTCAGATAATTGAATTCAGAAAAGTTAATTTACTGAGCAAGAGCAAATATTTCATCTTATAATAAAAAGAATTCTGAAATAACAACATAACTAAATATAAGTGTAAAGACAAGTCTCTTATTTTATTTATTTTATTTTAATGAGATTTCTATGCCGCCCTATCTCTCAGAAGACTCAGAGTGGCTTACAATAATAAAAGAATATAATACAAATATTAAAAAGCCATTAAATTAGAAATCCCACTAAACCAATAAAACTAATAAAAGCATATTCTAAAATCGCATCCCTCCATCAGTCCAGGCTGGCAAGTTGGAAAAGCCATGTTTTTAGGCCATGACGGAAGGACCGGAGGTCAGAGGCCACCTGGAGCTCCAGGGGCAGCTGATTCCATATGGTGGGTGCTCCCACAGAGAAGGCCCTACCCCTGGAGGACGCCAGCTGACATTGCCTGGCCGACGGCACCCCAAGGAGGCCCTGCCTGTGGGAGCGCATGGGATGTTGGGAAGCCATTACTGGCAGCAGGGTCTCCCGCAAATACCCCGGTCCTATGCCATGTATGTCTTACAAGACAATTTAACTTCGGTGATTTTGTAGACATAGCTATGTAGGTCTTTTGGCAACAATATGAAAGTTTTTGTCTTTAATTACCCAGTCTATTCTACAAACAGTTCTGGTTTTGTGTCCTGTTTATACTAACCATGTCTAATTCTAACTTTTTCAAAACAGGAAGCGCTTTCTACATTTCAGTAGAGAGATGTTCCATGAGGATCGCTCCAGCACAAGTTTGAAAGCTTGGAAGACTAAACCTATGGTCCCTGTGAACAAGCCAGATTGGATCCAGAAAAGACTGGATCCAATCTGGACAGCCTGTTACCCATTGAGAAGACAGATGAAAAGTCAGCAATTGTAACCAAACATTAGTGCAATATTAAAAAACATACAATATGTGTATTAAAATATTACTTTTGATTGACGGTGTGTTCTTTATCATTTATTATTGTTATCACAAATCTAATCAATTCATAGAATTCTCTATTGTGGAATCCTTGGTGCTCCCTGAGCTTGGTTGTTTGTGGAAGGAGTGACAAATGAGATACACATTTTACTTGATGCAGAAATAATGGAATATTATGGAATAATAATTAATTAGAAATAGAATTTAAAAATGTGGATTACAAGACAGAGAAGGTATTTAAAGGTATTTAAATAAGTGACAGGTCAATAGAATGACCCAGATAAGAATTCTTTACCGGATATACAAAAGAAACTAAGTGAAGTTTAAAAAATTTAAGGGGGAAATACAAATAATACACCAAGGAAATAGCCTGAATAATGTATTTTTATTGGATTTACAAAAGTAGTTTGTTAACTATGTAGTTTAGTGAATTTACAAAAGTAGTTTGTTAAAAGTCTATGTAATTTTTATGCTTTCCCCTTTTATTTTGCTGATGAAATTATAATGGTAGCAGCTTGCTATTTTGTGCATGGGGGGAGGGCAGAATGTTAAACTCCTTATAAAGTTGATAAAGTTAATTTACAAAAGAAAAATAGCATCCACTTGACATTCCAAATATGTTTATATGTTCATGATGTCACAGCAGTATGGTCACAGAACTGTAGTCTTCAGAGGCTCTTCAAAAAGGAATACATTTATTTATTTATTTTTAATTTATTAACCACTCAATTCCAGGAGATTCTGGGCAGTGCACAAAACTAAAAAAGACATACAAACTACTAAAAATATTAAATCAACAGGGAGTCCAGACTAAAATTCCCTAATAACAAAATGCACAAAACAAAACAGGAGGCAATAAACAAATAATAAGCATTCTACTTTAGAAGGTAAATACAGTATTAATTGCAGTTGAAACAACTTTTGTCCCCTACAAAACCTGAAGGCAGATAAAGTTTTTTATTTGCTTCCTCCTGGCCCTGTTGCATTGAACAAAAAAAAAAAACAGACTCCAAATTGCTTTTCCTACAAGACATGCCCTAAAGCTGAACAGAAACTGGAAACTGCATTTATACCAGAAATCAATCAGAATTTCAAAGTGTGATTTTTTTTGTAGTTCTATCTGGAAGTGCTAGGTACTGAATCCACTAGCTTTATCCTGCATTATGAATACATTGTACCACTAATGGGCACTATTTATTACAATGGAAATATATTTAGTCAATCGCAGTCAGATATAATTTCAATTGTATATACTAAATAACAGATACAGTTTTTGTTTATGAGCACAAATTTTGCCACAGTATCAAAATACTTTTTATTATAGAAAAATACAAACTTGGAAGTATCTTTAAAAATAGTTCAAAAGGGTAGAATCCTATGTCAAAATAATAAAACTTTTCTCACAATGTAGACAGGGAAAAGGAAGAACAATCAGACTCTGCAGTGAACCTTTTGAAGACCTTTGACTTCATTGAACTGGCCCAATTCCATTATTTAGGGTCAATATCTTTATCCAAAAAAATCACCAAACCCTTTATTCCTTTTTTCAGAAGCTACAGCCTTCTCAGTGAATAGCATTTCTCCTCATTTTTAGTTTTAATTGTTAGGGCAAAGTAGAATCAGGAGAGGAGTGTGTTTGTCAAAAGGACAGCCTACTTAGTTAATAAAATGGTATTTAACTTGGGATCACAGTATTCAATCTTGTGTTAGGCTTATTAACTACAAGAAAATGGTTGTAATATAAATGTAATTAGGGTACTTCTTTGTAAAATAAATATTGTTTTCAAGTTCATACTTTAAAGAGGAGTTAGAATAGTATGTTTAGATTTTACAAATTTTTAATAAGTGCTGCACATATATGTATATTGTATATTTTGTAATGAGTGTGTGTGAAATTTTATTCATAAACCTTAGCTGAATATTTTGGAAGTTGTCATCCAATACATCTGGAGATCAGCAGCTGAAGATTATTCTCCTAAAGGCACTGTGTACTAGTTATATAAAAGACATATTTTATCACTAAACAATACATCTGTGTCAGAGGTGTGCAAAGTATGTAGATTCTCTAAAATATAGACATTCTCTAACTGTTTTGCCTGGAATGTTTCAAATACAAACACTAGAGGAGGACAAGACAGGAACAAATTAGGGTATAATGAGAAATAAAGTTGCAAGACCAATCAATATGATGTGTCAGGGGAAATATTTCTGAAGCTTGATGACACTTTCAAAATAATTCTTACATTAACACTTCTCATTTTCGCTCATTTTAATGGCATCCATCTTCTGTAAATTCTTCAGTTTCACTCACGTTGGCATGTTGATTTATTTTTTATTAAATATTAGTCCTTTTCTTGGGATAAAAGATTAAAATGTTCCTTAGCAAGACTTCTAGAAGTGGAAAATAAAAGAACTTGCATTAGAGCTGGAATTGTTCTTCTGGGGACTCTCATCACTGTTAAACCATCTCCCAAACCACCTTTCACTAGTGAAATAGCTTTCTTACAATTGTCAGCATTAAAAAAGAAAATGTACATATTGTTCATGCAATATTAGGCACAAGGAGTCTATATCAACTTTCTGCCTTGCTATCTGACAAGGTTCAAAAGGTATCAAGCATAATTTTATAATCAAAGTGCTGGATTCTTGTTGTATTGCTGCCATTTTTTTTACTCTATAAACTGCAGAAAAAGAGACAACAAATTTTTATTTTTATTGCTTGAAGGGACAATACCAATTCAGAATTAGTATTATCAGATTTTCTTTACTGCAATCCATTTTTCAGAAGGGTAGTATATTCAAATCTCTTGTGGCTAGGCCTACCATCTTTGTAAGAGCACCAGGATGGGGAAGACACATGGTGTAGAAGATTCTTATTATTGAAATTAAATGTCCTAATGAATGTTTCATCTAGTCCTCATTCCAGACCCATCTCAGCTTTGCAAGGAATGACTCAAAAACCCAAAGATGACAATTCCTGGTGGCTATTGCTTTCTTATGTATGAACCCTAAATGCAAATATAAAAGACAGAATTTGTGTTATGAAGCTATAATACATTGTTATTTTTCATCACTGTAGCTAGCAGTAGAAGGCTATTAAATAGCTACTAGGAAGAAGGATGTCCAACTCTTTTGTCTTCAGAGGATAGGAATATAATATGATATTTCTTAGGTACCAGACAAACATTTGTCCTTGGTGATATCAATATTAATATCTTCTTTAGAGTTTTATAGACTTCTAGTTGTTTCTTAAGATGACATAATGAACTCAGTTTTATACAGTTAATTAATGAAATTATGAAATTATTTTTTCCTTTTATAAAAATGAAAATGATAATTAATTTATACTAATTGTAAATTTAGTTAGTTTGACTCATGTATCTTGCTAGGTGACTTAAAGCTAAAGAATAATCATATTTATTTATTTATTTATTTTTGGGACTTGTATGCTGCCCCATCTCCAAAGACTCGGGGCGGCTCACAGCTAAAACAATAAATACAACAATAGTGAATTAAGAAAAGATTAAACTAAACAAGCCCAAAAAGACAATTACATACTAAAAAAATAAAACCACCCCCACCCAAAAGGGTCACAGCCCGGGTTGGTCGAACAACCAGGTCTTCAAATCATGGCAGAAGGTGCGGAGGTCAGGGGCCAGGCAGAGCCCCAAGGGGAGTTGGTTCCAGAGGTCGGGGGCCATGACAGAGTAGGCTCATCGTTGAGGGACCGCCAGCCAGCACTGGCCGGCCGACGGGACCCCAAGGAGTCCCTGCCTATGTGCACGCACAGGGTGGTTGGCATTCGATGTCAGCAGGAGTCGCTCCCTTAAATATTGAGGACCCATGTCATGCAGGACCTTGTATGTTAAAACTAGAACCTTGAATCTCACCCAGAGCGCAACCGGCAACCAATTCAGGCAGTGCAGGAGGGGGGTAACATGGGAGAATTGGGAAACTCCCATCACCACCTGCGCCGCCGCATTCTGCACCAGCTGCAATCTCCGGATGGTATGCAAGGGCAGTCCTAAATAGAGGGCATTGCAGTAGTCGAGTCTAGAGGTAACAAGGGCATGAGTGACTGTACGCAGGGCATCTCGGTCCAGAAACAAGGCGAACAAGGCGGAGCTGGGCAAAGGCCCCCCTGGCGATGGCCCCCACCTGCTCCTCCAACTGGAGCTGTACGTCCAGGAGGACCCCCAGATTCCACGCCCTATCCACAGGGGCAACACCGCTCCCCCTATGGCCAAAGATGGATAATCCTGACTGGGCCGAGATGCTGGTATGCACAGCCACTCAGTCTTGGCCGGGTTGAGTTGAAGCATGTTCCCGCTCATCCAAATCCGTACCGCATCCAGACACCAGGTCATCAGAGAGAGGGCATCGCTGACTTGGTTCGGGGTAGAGATGTACAGCTGTGTGTCATCTGCATACTGATGGAATCTCACCCCGAAACCATGGATGATCTCACCCAGAGGCTTCATATAGATGTTAAATAGCAGGGGGGAGAGAACCGACCCCTGAGGGATCCCACAAGAGAGCACCCTCGGGGTCGAATGCTGCCCCGCCCGCCAATACCGATTGACCGTCCCGAGAGGTAGAAGGTGAACCACCGAAGCACGGTGCCCCCCACTCCCAACCCCTCTAGGCGTCGCAAAAGGATACCATGGTCGATGGTATCGAAAGCCGCTGAGAGGTCTAATAGGACCAGGACAGAGGAAAACCCCCTGTACTGGGCCCTCCAGAGATCATCCATCAGCGCGACCAATGCCGTCTCCGTGCTGAAACCAGGTCAGAAGCTCGATTGATACGGATCCAGGTAGTCCGCTTCATCCAGGAAAAGTGGAACCTGCCGAGCCACCACACTCTCAACAACCTTTGCCAAAAAGCGAAGGTTGGAGACTGGACTAAAGTTGTCTAACACTGTCGGGTCCAGGGCAGGCTTCTTCAGGAGGGGTCTCACCACCGCCTCCTTCAAGGCGGAGGGAAAAACATCCTCCCTTAATGAAGCATTGACCACTGCCCGGAGCCAACTGCAGGTGACCTCCCTGGTGGCATAGACCAGCCTGGAAGGGCACGGGTCCAATAAACATGTGGTGGAACTCAGCCGCCGCATAGTCCTGTCCACTTCATCCTCGGAAACAGGATCGAACTCATCCCAAATCACACTGGCCAGACTGCCTGTATCCCGTTCCTCAGACCACTGCAAATCAGAGGACAACCCGCTCCGAATTCGAGCGATCTTATCCGACAGATATTGACCAAACTCCTCAGCCCTTCCCTGCAATGGGTCCGCTCCCCCCCTCTGGACGAAGGAGAGAGCGGGTAGCCCAAAACAGGGTGGCTGGGCGGTTATCTGTGGACGCTATGAGGACAGAGAGATAAGACCTTCTCGCCGCTCTCATAGCTACCAGGTAAGTCCTAATATGGGCTCTTAGCTGGGCTTGATCAGATTGGGAGCGGGTGGACCTCCACCTGCTCTCTAAGCAATACCAAGGAGCCATCTGGGATCCACAGTGTGTGAGGGGTCACATGGGGACAACCCTGTCGAGGGCCTCTGATGCGGCCTGTTGCCAAGCAGACGTCAGATCCTCGACAGAGCTGTGGGCAAGGGGAGAGGGAAGAAACCCCAATTCTGCCTGGAACCTCTCCGGGTCCATAAGGTGCCTGGGGCGGAACCATCTAGGCGGCTCCTCATCCCAGCAGTGGGATGTGGCCTGTTGGAAGACCAGCCGTAGGAGATAGTGATCAGACCATGGAACGGGCAATGCCGTAAAAATGGCTTGCCCTCTGTCACTACGCCACTGCTCAGAGACAAAAACTAGGTCAAGAGTGTTTCCCCCCTCATGAGTCGGGCCCAGAATTAATTGGGTCAGGCCCATGGCTTCCATAGAAGCCATGAATTCCTGGGCCAATCCCGACGCTCCTCCCAGGGACAGCAAGTTGAAGTCCCCCAGGACTATAAGGTCTGGGAACTCCACCGCCATCCCCGAGAGGACGTCGAGAAGCCCAGGCAGGGCTGCTGTCACACAGCTGGGAGAAAGGTATGCGAGCAGCAAGCCCACCCGACCATTAGGCCCCCACCTCAGGAGGAGGGTCTCACTCCCGCCTATCTCTGGAACAGTGACCTCCCTTGGAAACAGGGTCTCCCGGATAACCACAGCCACCCCACCACCCCTTCCCTGGGCCCGCGGCCAGTGTACAACCCGGAAACCTGGAGGGCATAACTCAACCAGAGGGACACCACCCTCTGGGCCCAACCAGGTCTCGGTAATGCAAGCCAGGTCCGCAGCCTCCTCCTCAATGATCTCACGGAGGAGGGTGGACTTGTTAGCCATGGACCTGGCATTAAAATACACCAGCCTGAGCCCAGGGGTCCCAGTACCCGTGACCCCTAGGGAGGAGGTCATAGGGTCGGAGCGAGCAACTGTACAAAGATGGAGGGTGCACTCCCAACACATGATATGGCCCTATGCCTTGACGTCTCCTGCCAACCCCAACCACCCTGGGAATCGCAGTCCCCACCTCAAACCCCAGGGCCCTGCCGGCCCGCAACCCCCACCCCCAACCCCACCATGAACCAGGCTGCAAAAAGACCCATTTACCCCACTCCCTAACCCCTTAAGACGACCAATTAAAATTTTAAAAGTTTCCCCTTCCTATCAAATTTAAAATTTAACCCCTTAGACGCAACATGCCACCTCTCGGGATCCCAGGATCCATCGTTAAGGTAAGCTCTTGATAGTGTAGGGGGCCACTTCACATACAGGGGAGCTGTCTGGAGGGCCCATAACTCTAGCAGGGAGTAGGCAGGCATGACAAGTAGATCTCAAGGCTGGTCGATACAGGAGGTAGTTGATTAGGTGGAAAAATTGCAAAGATGGTAATACAATACAAAGGGACAGGCAATAACAATGGTCAGGAAACAGTCCACGATCAGCAGCTCTCTCACAGCAGGTGACGGTCAGAGTCGAAATAGACCAGTCACTGCTCTGCCACCACAGTGACTTGTGGCAAAGGTCCCGAGCAGCCCCCTGCCCTCTCACTGCACGGGGGTTAAGTCCTCCCATTGCCCACCACCATTGCTGCTGTCTTCCACGTAGCCGAGGCCCCGGTGCTGCAGTAGAATCGTAAGTTGCCAGGCCGCTGTAACCACTGCTGCTGTTAGACCTCAGCCTCACCACGTCCATCGCCAGCAGCAAACAGCTGATGAACACCACCAGCGACACCCTCGGGTCTTCAAAAGCCATCGCCATCGCCACAGGTGCCAAAAACTCCTGACACCAGGGCTTCGCGGAGCAAGCGGGGCAAGCGGCAGCGGCGTAGGGCAAACGGTGTTGCTGCCATGCCTCTAATCCTGCCGGCAGACTTGCAGCTGATGCAAAGGCCGGGGGGGGAACAAGCCCAGCAACGCTAAACCGCCGGTGTATTTTCTGCTGGAACCGCTCTAGCGACACCCCACGACTGTCCAGGGACGACTCCAGGGAAAGCAGGGACAACAGGCAAGCCTCTCACTCACAAATCACACAAAAACTCCAAATGCCGAGAGAGCCCTCTCACCGCCGAACCGCCATCTTAGACATGCGCAGTCACCTCAGGGTTATGTGTCAAAAACCATTTATTTTGTCCAGTGAACTCAGAAAAAAATGACACAGCATTGTATCCTTAAAGGCACAAAGGCTAAAAACAGGTTTGTTAAGCTACATCTAAATATGAATTTGATATGTAGGCTGAAATTATTATTTAATTCAGTTATCATATACTACAAATGAGAAGTAGCACATTCAGCATTCTTGTTACTTAATTATCTTAGGGCACAGTGTCTAACTTGCAGTGTCATGTTGCCACCATGTGATGTTTTCCCATTCATGGAGCTGGGGTGAACATGGCCTACATGTGATACAGTGGTGGGATCTAAATTTTTATACTACCAGTTTTGTGGGCCTGGCTTGGTGCGTGTGGCATGGCTTGGTGGGCATGGCAGGGACAAGATTCAAGGTTGACTCAGCCTTCCATCCTCTCGGGGTAGGTAAATTGAGGACCCAAGATTGTTGGGGGCAATTAGCTGACCTTGTAAAAATGCCACTTAGTAATAAGCAGGCATATACAATGGAATGAAGGCTATTGCTGAGCGCATTGGGTTGTGCTCCAAAAATTGTAAGCCACCCTGAGTCTTCGGAGAAGGGCGGCATATAAATGTAATTAAAAAAAAAAAAAGATACTGCATCCCACTCTAGGGAAAGGTTACTGCAAAATACCCATTCTCTCACCACTCCTGGGGGAAGGTTACTGCAAAATCCCATTCCCTCCCCACCCCACTAACCTGGTTTCCAGCTCCATTCTCCTGTGCAGGGCAACAAAAGAAGACCCAGCCAATCAGTTGGGACTCGGGAGGCAGAGAATAGATGGGGGCGGGGCCAGTCAGAGGTGGTATTTGCTGGTTCTTCAAACTACTCAAAATGTCTGCTACCAGTTCTCCAGAACTGGTCAGAACCTGATGAATACCACCTCTGATGTGACGCATCTTGGCCGTGGACTGCCAATTTGGCACCCCTGCCTTAGAATTACATCCTATTTTAGAGGCCTATATTGCATATGTTACATTTTATGTTAAGTTTTAAACTATGTTTTATGTGTTACATTATGTTACATTATATGTTAGTGTATCACACTAGATATTATCACATTGCCATGTTGCCCTTTAGTATTATCGCACTGCACTTCTTATGCAAGGATATCATGAGCCCTAATTCTTTCTGCCGTGTTTTCTACCTTTCCTAATGATTAATATGGTCATTCCAGCAAGGATAATTTTCCTGTTGTCAGATACATATCACTACAAATCGGGCTGCATTGCAAAAATAATCTATATATCTCCTGCCTGACCTTTTCTTTGCTGCAACAAAGGAAAGCAAGAAATCAGAGAGTGACACAGAGAACATGTTTCTTCTTATCTAACATTGAGTGTCCTTATTTCTATTTATGAACTTTTTTAGATATTTAAAATTTCTTATTGTTGCAACCTGTAATGAAAAGATATCTTTTTCAGATTCAGTGATGTGGGCCATTTCAATAATTCTCAAATTTCAGCTGACATACATCAATTTCTTTTGTTACTTCTTTGAAAAAAAAAAGCCCTTTCTTGTATTATATCAAAGTGGAACCTTCCAATGCTGTAATGGTAGACACCCTTAAATTAACTTCTGGTCCATTGTTCATAATTATCTCTCAATATGGATCCGTGCCAATCGGGCTTCCAGCCTGGTTTCAGCACGGAGACGGCATTGGTTGCACTGATGGATGATCTCTGGAGGGCGCGGGACAGGGGTCTTTCCTCTGTCCTGGTCCTATTAGACCTCTCAGCGGCTTTCGATACCATCGACCATGGTATCCTTTTGTGATGCCTCATGGGGTTGGGGGTGGGGGGCACTGTTTTGCAGTGGCTCTCCTCCTACCTCGCGGGGCAGTCGCAATCGGTGCTGGCAGGGGGGCAGAGGTCGGCCCCGAGGGCACTCACCTGTGGGATCCCTCAGGGGTCGGTCCTCTCTCCCCTTTTATTTAATATCTACATGAAACCACTGGGTGAGATCATTTGTGGTTTGGGGTGAGGTATCATCAATATGCTGATGATACACAGTTATATATCTCCACCCCAAACCAGATCAGTGATGCCGTCTCTGTGATGACTCGCTGTCTGGATGTGGTACGGATCTGGATGGATGGAAACATGCTTCGGCTCAACCCGGCCAAGACTGAGTGGCTGTACATACAGGCATTGCGGTCCAGTTTGGAATGTCCATCGTTGACCATAGGGGGAGTGGTGCTGCCCCTGTGGATAGGGCAAGGAACCTGGGGGTCCTCCTGGATGCACGGCTCCGGTTGGAGGAGCAGGTGGGAGCCGTCACCAGGGGGGCTTTTGCCCAGGTCCGGCTGGTTTGCCAGCTTCGCCCATTTCTGGACCACGATGCCCTGCATATGGTCACTCATGCCCTTGTTACTTCGCAACTTGACAACTGCAACGCTCTCTATCTAGGACTGCCCTTGCATACCATCCGGAGATTGCAGCTGGTGCAAAATGCGGCGGCGCGGGTGGTGATGGGAGTTCCCCGGTTCTCCCATGTTGCCCCCCTCCTGTGCGGCCTGCATTGGTTGCCGGTTGCGCTCCGGGTGAGATTCAAGGTTTTAACCTTAACATACAAAGTCCTTCATGACATGGGTCCTTATTATTTAAGGGAGCGACTGCTGCCGACATCGAACACTAACCGCAGACAGGGACTCCTTGGGGTCCCATCGGCTGGGCAGTGCTGGCTGGCGGTCCCCCGACAACGGGCCTACTCTGTCGTGGCCCCTGACCTCTGGAATCAACTTCCCTTGGAGCTCCGCCTGGCCCCTGACCTCCGCACTTTCCGTCGCGATCTGAAGACCTGGTTGTTTAATCAACCCGGGCTGTGACCCTGGGCTGGGGTGGTTTTTAGAGTTTTAATTCTGGGATTTTAGTGTTAATTCGGCTTGATTTGTTTAATCTGGTTTTATCTAATTTATTGTTGTGTTGTTTTTACTTTGTAAGCCGAGTCCTTGGAGAGGGGCTACATATAATAATAATAATAATAATAATAATAATATGTACATCTTGATGAATAGAAGATATCTCCTTTGTATGTGATGAAACTTTTATTTGTATGACGGAATCATCCACTAGAGATGATGACATCCTTTTGCTTAGTCTGGTGAGGGATCTAGATTTTTGTCAGAAAAAAAAATTAATGGTTAATAATTTCAAATCATCAAATAAAGAATAGAGCAGGAAGATTCAGAAGGAGCTTCCTTCTGGGGAATTTTATGTGGATGGTTGGCTGCCCTAGGAATCTCACTTTGCTCTATTCACTCTTTAGGTAAATGAATTAATTTTAAATATCTCATATTTTTCTAATTTTCTCCCATTCAAGGCAATTTCTTATTATTCAAGGAATCAGAAACGAAGTAATAATGCAAGTTCCTGCCTAAACAAATCACCATGAAACTATTATTTTATTTATATTGTCATATTAATGTTTCTCCACACAGAGACTCTAAGAAAATCATTAATGCCAACCAATAAATAGCTTCCTCATAAGTTACCCAAGAACTGGAGTTGATCTTTGCACTGCCTGGAGAGAAATATGAGTTTATTATCTTTCATATCCTCAAAACACAGAGGAAATCTCATTATTTCAAAGTAACCTTAGTTCTGGTTTAATGAACAGCAAAATATGCTAGTTTTTGTTAATGCCCTGAAATCTATACATAAATATATTAAATATAAACATAGCTATTATATTATACCAACATCATTCATAATACCTTCCACTACATTCTTCCATTCATGCTTCCACTACCATGCATTGTCTTTTGTCTTTAAACATCATATCACTCTTTTAGAATCACAACAAAGTCAGCTTCATTTGATCTTTTCAGCCTTTTTGACCCATTCCCTCTTCTTCAAGAATTTGTTTTGCAATTAGATCTTTCATTCTACTTATATGACCACCAAATTAGTTTCACCTTTTAAGTTGCATTACTGAAATAAATGAACTTTTGCACAATATTCTAATTTTTTGAGTTTCACCTGTATATTTATCCATACATATATTGAACAACCAAAGGGACATCCTATATCCTTGTATTAATACTTGCTTAGTGCTGAACTACTTTTTAAATTTATTATTTTCAATACCATTTTTACCTAAACTACTGCTTAATTCCAGTTCATCCCTTTTCAAATATGCAGTTTTTAAATTATTAACTTTTCAATGGATGTATTTCTCAGATTCAGCACTAATTCAAGTTTTGCTAAACAGCAAAAATCTAATCTGCACGTGGAATAAAGTTGAACTATATTTCCCAAATGTTGAACTATATTTCCCAAATGATGTTCATTGTCATCTCTTACAGCTTTTAAATATTTTAATTACTTTGTTAAATTTCACAAACATGTAATAGATAGTTTATATTATTATACAGTATATATAAGCACAATAGCAATTGAATTATATCCTGGTTACATAAAAATTGTAGTTTAAAAAAGAAAACTAACCTGTTGTGCAGGGGAAAATAGTAAAATTCCTAGAAAATAGGGGAAAATGTTTAATCCCCTTTAAACCAGAAATCTGCTCACGTCATGCTTCTGGAAATTTTCTATTTATTCTTACTATCTTTCTTTTGTTACTAATATTTGTTTCTCTTGTTACTAATAACATTCTACAACTCTCAAATTCAAATGAAGTTTTCACATAGGCTGCACATCTAGTCAAGCAATACTTATTTTAACTTTTATTGTCATCTATATCAATATTCTTAACATTTTTCATAATACGATTTTCTTTTCACCAATTTTTTTCTTAGACACTAACATTAGTATTTGTTTTAATTCCACTCTCATATCTATTATGTTCCTTTGCTTTCTTTCCTTTGCTTCTATGTCCATTTTCCTAACACTACTAAAATGTTTTAATATTTTTTTCTAAAAAAACTCCCAGCATTCTTATTCATTCTTGAGTCTCCAAATAGTCCAGCCAGCTTTACTTTATTATCTTACCTCATTCCCACTCACCCAGTCATGTCAAGTAACAGACAGAACATGATTATTTACAGGATTGCAGTTTTGTGTGTGGGTGTGTGCAGGTGTGTGTGAACTTCCACTTCACAAATCTGACCCAATTCATTTAGCTCTGTAATATCCTTCCATTTTAATTTTGCATACACAGGAACCAACCTATAGGCTGTTTACTGGATTTAAAGCCTGTACATATTGTTTCTGACCAGAAGATAATGGGATGTACAATGTACAGAACACAATAGAATGTTCCTATGTAAATCTTGACCATCCTGTTCTTCATCATACCAAAGGAATCACAATGAAGATGAAAGAGGCTGTGAAGTGGCATCAAGAAAGAGTTACAAGATTGGAAGAACCAACCGCAAGGCTCAAAGGGAAAAAAGAAAATGAGAGCCTGATGTTATTTCAGTGTAGCTGCAGTGGGAAAGAGAACTCCAAAATTTTAAGAACAGTTTAGAAGATGACTTGAAACAAGGAACAACAACAATCCTTTCTTTCCCACCCACCCCGGCCTTGGTAATCAAAGGTCTGTCCTGAAAATGAAATCCCAGTTTCAAAAATCATGCAAAAGTAATCAAGGTCATTCTTTTCCTTAAAAAACAAAAAGGCTGGATTAGTGTTTTTTGTTACTGTTTCTGTTACTCTTGTGGGTTACATATAATGAAAGAGCTATATTTTAAAAGTTTATCTCGATTTATTTTATTTATAGCCTGAAGATTAATTATTAAAAACTAGATGATAAACATTATATTTATATCTTGCCCACCCCTATCCCCAACTGTGCGCATTCATTTATCATTTTAGGTCATCACAGTATTGTAAAGATGGAAAACCCATTATCATCACCAGAAAAGGGATTTGGTGGTTATTCTAATAAATGCTTACCTTGGTAACCCAATAAAAATCCTTAAGAAGCTAAGATTTAAATCATTGTTCAGTTAAAGCCAACACTATAATTAACCAGTTTTATCCCCCAGTTGTTAATTGCAACAACTCTAGTCACTGAAGTGAAACTGCATTTAAATAACTATTGGTATAGTGTCTTCAAGAGACTGGATGTTGAATTACTTGGTAGTCGATCAAATTTAGCATTTCATCCTCTTCTGCCATTACAATTAGGAAATACAATTATAATAATAGAAAAAATAGATGATAGATAGATAGATAGATAGATAGATAGATAGATAGATAGAGGATAGACAGAGAGAGAGATAAACAGATAGACAGTTAGCGAGAGAGACCCACCTCTGAAGTATGATTAGACATAGGACTGAAATATCTTGCTGGTAGGATTTCATTTAATGAAGGGAAGGGAAGGGAAGGGAAGGGAAGGGAAGAGAAGAGAAGAGAAGAGAAGAGAAGAGAAGAGAAGAGAAGAGAAGAGAAGAGAAGAGAAGAGAAGAGAAGAGAAGAAACAGAATTGGAAGGGACCTTGGAGGTCTTCTAGTCCAGGCAGGAAACCATTTCAGACAAATGGTTGTCCAATCTCTTCTTTAAAATTTCCAGTGTTTGAGCATTCACAACTTCCGGAGGCAAGTTGTTCCATTGGTTAATTGTTCTAACTGTCAAGAAATTTCTTCTTGGTTCTGGATTGCTTGTCTCCTTGACTAGTTTCCATCCATTGCTTCTTAGCCTGCCATCAGGTGCTTTGGAGAATAGCTTGACTCCCTCTTCTTTGTAGCAATCCCTGAGATAATGAACAGCAGGAGAAGTCAATTAATTAATAAAAGATGTTTTGAAAATAAAAAAATTTCTATTCGTATGTACTGCTGCTGATACTGACTATTTGTATTACAGGAAGCATTTCACATTTCTTTATTATAATTCTTTATTTCTTATTTTTTTAAAGTTTTAGTTGGTTAACATTTTTATTTATTCAGTAACGGAAGTTTGGCTTGGTACAGCTTTATTTTCAACACATGATTTAAAAGAATCCCCTCTTAATGCTGCAGTCAAAAAATTAGTAGTTACAAACAAGAATAGTGAAAATAATTTGAGGAAAGCATGCCTTTCTATTTTCTGCTGAAACTGGAGATAATTTATAGTGTTTCGAATTTCTTTACTGTAACTTCTGATTAATTTTCAAGCTGACTGCTATTTTCCCTAAAAAATTATATTATTTTCCCAGACTGCTTTAATATAGGTTATAATAAATGATATTTCCACATACTTTGATAAAAGTTTGTTTCGGTATTACAGTATTTATTGGTGAGAAAAGGTTCAAGTCTGATTTTCTGTACACTTTGCTAAAAAGGAGAAAAAGAAAAGACAACCCTTTATTTTGCATAATTGGATCAACAAAAGATTTCTAAAAGAAGGATTGGTGAAATGTCTCAAGAAAGTGTGGGATTTGAAGACAAGAAATTAGCTTGATATAAATAAAGGAATAAACAAGCCATTTTCTATAGATATTTGGAAAAATGGAATAGCACTTCTCCAAACCCATTGTCAAAGCAACAAAACACTGCAGCATCACAAACAAATTGATTTCGGTTTGGTGTGGGGTAACAGCCAAAGTGCCATCCATACAAGTATACATACACACTTAGGTAATATAGAGACATCCTTAAAGCGATCATCACTGAGCCTTTGGTTTGGGGGTTTATTTCTTTGAACCAAAGATTTGGAAGGGTTTTCTGCAAGGCAATCTGAAAATGCAAGGATCCTAAGCTGGTAGGAATAGCTAATGTTACGTTTGCATGAAGAGTCAGACGCGAGGAGTTCCAGCAAGGAGTTTATTTAGTGACTACAGCTCGAATAGACCCGTCCTGGCTTGGCTACGGCTGCCTCTTATAGCCTGCAGCCATAGCTGCCAGCCAATGGGAGTGCAGGGTTTCTTCCCGCACTATTTAAACCAATACCATTTGACATTTTACAAGAACAGTTCAAATAAACCAATAACATTCAAACCTACATACATAACACCCCCCCACTAGGTTCAGTCCATACCAAACCCCAACCTATCTAATGTATTCCTTAAATAGGTGGGGCTCTTACGTGTAAGTTGAGACCTTCGTGGTTCAGAAGTTTTAACGTTCTCACCCAGTGAGAGGGGAAATGTGTCTACTGACATTTCCCTGTTGGGACTTCCTGTGAAAGAAGACCCTGTTAGACTGTTAGAATCTGGTCTCTCCTCCCAACCCATCTCCATCCCAATGTCAGCACCCAAGTCAGGTAGTGATGTGCAATCTTCCACTTCTAAGGATGGGTCTTGGCATTGTGACAGGGTTCGGGATGGTTCCTGTCGCAATGGCTCGTTACACATGGGCTGGATTCCTGTTTGCTGATTTTCCTCCTGTTCCTCCCCTTCCCCCCTAGAAGAGACATTAGGTGAGGGACCCAGAGAGAGACAGGGGCAATGTTCCTGAGGGAACCTGGATCTAAGTTGGTCAATGTGCCTGCTGCAGAGGAGGCCATCCTCTGTTTGTACCCTGTAAGAATGAGGGCCAGTGATGTGAGTTATTTCAGCAGGAATCCACAAAGGTTCACCTATAAGGTTCCTAGCATATACAGAATCTCCCACACTAAAAGAACGAACTTTGGAAGTGGAATCCAGTGGTGCGTTGGGTGCATAAGTGGGATGAAGACGGTCAAGGGAAGACCTAAGTTTCCTACCCATCAACAACTCTGCTGGGGACAAGTTATTTGATGGGCTAGGAGTGATGTGTTGAGCACTAAGAAGTTTTTCAAGCTTCTCAGTGATATCCCCAGGACCCAGCTGCTGAAGCTTCTCTTTGGTAAAGCGTACCATGCGTTCAGCCCGGCCATTGGCGAAGGGTGCCAGGGGCAGTGAGGGCATGTCTGATACCCTGTTGAGCTAGAAAGGATTCAAAAATGTTAGATGTGAATTGAGGGCCATTGTCAGAAACAAGGACATCTGGTAACCCATGGGTGACAAACAATTTTCTGAGCTGCTTGATGACAGCCTCAGTTGTAGTGGATGTCATGGGAATTACCTCTAGCCATTTGGAATATGCAAATCTGTCTGGCATCAAGGTTTAGGGGCTTCCTTGATTGCTTTAACCTTGGCAGGGTGGATGCCATGCTTGTCAATCATGTACCCCAGAAACTCAACTCTGTCTGTTTTAAGTGTGCATTTGTCTTCCTTGACTTTTAAACACGCTTTTCTGAATCTGGTAAGGACTTCTCTGAGTCTTTCTTGAAGCTGAGTGTCATTTTCAGCAGAGATTAACACATCATCAAAATAAGTCACTACCCCTGGCAGTCCTTGCAACATTCTTTCCATAAGGCTTTGAAAAATGCCAGGTGCCACGCTTACTCCAAATTGTAGTCTTTTACATTTGAAGGCACCTCTATGAGTCACAATTGTTTGTGCCTCTGCAGTGGCATCATCAACTGTTAATTGTTGATATGCCTGAGCCAAATCCAGTTTGGCAAATACTGTACCCCTGCCAAGGGAATGGAGCAGATGATGCACAACTGGTACTGGGTATGCGCTCTGCTGCAGCGCATGGTTCAGTGTCCCCTTATAGTCACCACAGATTCTCACTGACCCATCAGCCTTGACTGGTGTGACTATGGGTGTTTCCCATCTGGAGTGGTCAGTAGGCTCTAAAACCCCTTGAGCAATGAGCTTATCTAATTGTGCATCAATTTTTTCCTTTAAAGCAAATGGAACCCTCCTGGGCTTTAAACGAATTGGGGCACCTTGGGGTCTAGGCTGAAAGCAATAGGGGTCCCCATATACTTGCCAGTCCTTCGCTGAAAACCTCTGGAAACTCAGACTTCAAAGACTCCTCCCATTCAGAGCTGCTCACGTGATTGATGCCAGTCACCTTGATGCCTAGTGGCTTGAACCACTCAAGTCCCAGCAAACTTGGGCGATCCTTGTCCACGATGGTCAGGGGCAAGCGTTTGGTGTGGCCTTTAAACTGCACGTTGAAATCTCTTGCTCCAACTACTGGAATCTTGTTCCCTTGGTAGTCTTTGAGAGTCAGTGCTTGCTTCTGGAAATGCTTCTTCTGAATTTTGGGAAAGAGTCTGTGGATAGTGTCCCATGACACCATAGATAAATAAGAGCCTGAGTCCACTTCCATTTGGCAAGGCCTTCCTTCAATAAACACCTTCACGTGTACTTTTCTGCTTTTAAGGGTGAAGAATGACCAATAGTGATTGTTTGGTGAGTTTCATTCTTGCCATTTGCTTCTAAATTTCACCCCATCTTTTCAAGGAATTTGTTGGGCTTAAAGTCTTTATCAGGAAATTTTTCCTACTAGGTGGAGTTCTGGATGATTTGCAGACTCTGGCTATGTGACCCCGTTTTTCACAACGTAGGCAAATGGAGTCAAAGAACTTGCATTCAGTGCGGGGTGCCCCCCACAGCCTCTGCAATAGAATCCTTGCCTGTTTTTCCAGAGTCTTTTTCTTCTTCTCCATTCTGAGTCTAAAATCCCTCCTCTGCCTCACTGCTATCTGAATCAGAGTCTATTTGTTCGCAATGGGCTGTTGTGGATTTTTCCCCATCAGAATGGCTTGAGGCCTGGCTTGAGGCCTTGTTAATCTTTTCATGGCCGCTGCTGAGGACTTGGTGGCTTCCGCTGAAACAGCTTCTTCAATGGCCTCTTTAAACGTGATCTTAGGTTTCATTAATAGTTTGCTTTGTAAGACCTTATCTTTAAGGCCTAAAACAAACCGATCATGCATGGCCTCTTCTAAGTTGGTAAAGTCACAAGCACCCCCAATGTCCCTTAAACTTGCCACGAAGTCATTAACATTCTCGCTATCCCCTTGATCCCGACGGTAAAATTCGTGTCTCTTAATGAGGCATGATACTTGTGGGGCGTAATGGGCTCTTAAAAGTTTCTCTAAATCAGGCCATTCCATTACCTTCAGTTCTGCAGCTCCCGCCAATGCCTTCGCCATCTTGAAAACTGCCGGACCGCAGTGCGTGAGAAAGACTGCCCTCTTCTGCTTCTCGGAAATGTCGGCGAGATCATTTCCCTCCAAATACATTTGGAAACGATCTGCATACGATTCCCAGTCTTCTGCTGTCGGATCGAACAGGGCTGGGCGGTGTTCAGCGCAGCCATCTCTCTCAGCTTGTTTTCCGCATCGTCTTCTCTTCAGGAAGGATCCCACCTTCGTCGCCAGTGTTAAGTTTGCATGAAGAGTCAGACGCGGAGTGCTTCAGTGAAGAGTTTATTAGTGACTACAGCTCATAACAGACCCGATTTGGCTGGGCTGCGGCTGCTACTTATAGCCAGCAGCCGCAGTTGCCAGGCAATCAGAGTGCAGGATTTTCCCGCACTTTTTAAACCAATCATTTCTGACATTTTACAAGAACAGTTCAAACTAAACCAATGACATTCAAACCTGCATACATAACATTCCCCGTTTTAGTTACTTTCTTCAATCTCCCATTTTTAGCCCTCCTTCTTTTTCCTCTTCTTCATAGAATTCTTTGTGTTAATTGTCTGTTTAAGATAGCTTCTTCTTGAACTAACTCCTCCTTCTCTGAGGTTTCTTTTTCATAA
Source organism: Naja naja (assembly GCA_009733165.1). Classification (NCBI taxonomy): domain Eukaryota; kingdom Metazoa; phylum Chordata; class Lepidosauria; order Squamata; family Elapidae; genus Naja; species Naja naja. Next base: position 133,155,203 of record CM019151.1, on the reverse strand, counting down.
TCTTCAATCGCAAATTCCAAATCTCTTAACTCAGAGACAAGTGATTCACCTCTCGCATGTAGTAGTTCTTTAAAGTTTTTAAGTTCCATTTTTAAGTCCCACAAAGATACCATCGTTGCACACTCTTATGTTTTATAGTCATTAACATCCACAAATCAGGTTCTCTTTTTTCTTTTTTCATCTTAGAATTTTCTATATTCACAATTATTCCAAAACTGGGTTTATAGCAAAGTCACCAATCAATCCAGCATTCCATGTCTTTTCTTTTATTATGGTTCAATTTTCACTTTCTACTGTAGTTATTATGTTATTTCAATATTTCCTTTTCAATATATCAAATCAGATTAATAGAGAGATAGGAACTTCTCTTTTTCAGCTTAAATTTTTGTCCACAAGATGACACCCTCCGTTATACAATGTCCTCACCTTTTCCCCCCAATTTTATTGTTCAGGGCTTTCCGAGCCTCAATGTTCCGAACCAATCAAATCTCCAATTAAATATTTCCCCCTCCTTTTTAATGTTCTTAAGTCCAGCTTTAAATTATATCTGTTTATTTCCACTGTGTTTTAATGCGATTTATTTGAATATCTTGTTCCGGCTTCTTCCTATTCCAGTTCGAAACCCCACTCAGCTATAAAAGATATTTTCACTTTTTTCCTTCTCCTTCTAATTCCGCCGCTTTCTTATTCTTTCAAAAAAAAAATTCTTAAAACATCAATCCTGGGATACCTTTTAGATTAGTTGTTGCACCAAATTGTCCCGGTTCTTATATTGTCCACCTCTTTCTTCTTTCCTGCACAAAGCTTAGTCCAGCTAGGTCCTCCTCTTCAGGGTGGCCATTTTGGACCACTGCTCAGTCATCTTTGAGGGGAAAAATTGCCAAGCCCAGGGAAGGAGATGCGTCTCTCCTCGACCTGGCTTGTGGTTTCCCCTTACTCCGCCGCCCCTCCAAGGCAGCTTCAGTCCCTAATACAGATGATTGGGGCTCTCCGATGAGAGAGCACGGATGAAAGCCATGCACAGTCGCAGTTCCCAGTCTGTCCATGAGGAGGGCTTAACCAGAAGTCCATCACTTAAGACTTTCAAGAAGAGATTGGACTGCCATTTGTCAGAAATGATGTAGGGTCTCCTGCTTGGGCGGGGGTTGGACTAGATGACCTACAAGATCCCTTCCAACTTATCTGTTATCTGTTATCTGATGGATATCATGGAATGTACTGTCAAGTAATAATTAGAATTGCATTACACAGCACAATTTCAAATAATTTCTTCTATTAAAAAATGTGAAAAACCTTTACCCAAAATGTGACAAAACTATCAGAGTTCCTTTAATAAGTCTTTGCAATTGTCAATCCTTTGAAGTAAACCAAACCTTGAAATGAAAGTTATGACTGCTAAAACTACTTTTATTATAAATTTACTGTAATAGAATATTACAACTCCCTCTATGTTCAAGAGAACCAGGGACAGTCAAGTCTGAGATGCTTTCTCAAGTTACAGTTCTGCTTTGGACTCAACATTATTTTGTCTTACCCTTGTCTTTGGTGCAGCTCATTCTCCGTTCTTCAAGGTTATTGCTTTCAGCAACACTTGTCTCATAAACATCAAGTAGTGGAAAATCTTAAGCTGTCATGCTATTATCCCCTTGCTGTCATAAAAAAACACTTAGCCAAGGCACAATAAAGCAAATTATATGAAAATCAAGAGATTTCCAGGTCAGCTCTTGTGGTGTTTCAGTATTGCTGAGATCTAAACGCATAGCTGAATATATACAAAATTATTTCATCATATCATAGTTGTCTATGACTTTTGCTTTACATAATATTTTCCCCCTTTTTATGGGGAAACCTTTCTAACTTGACTGAAAAAATAGTGCTCAGAATAGTAGGGTTCATGCTTATGCAGGAGGCTTGGCAAAATGCTTACATGGCTGAACCTGCACCTTCTTTCTTAATTGCTCTCTGCTAAATGCAGAATGAAGAGTTTGCCCTCAGTTCTTCCTGTTTCCCTACATTGTATTTCCCCTAACTCTCCTGCAAAGTAAGTGAACACCTCCATCTAGGCACTTCCTTTTCTTATGTCAGCACACTATATAGATTGGATACACTCAAAGGAATTTTCCTAGCTTCTGATTAGTGCTTTCCAATTTCATGTGCCTTCAACCATTGCAAGTATATATTGTACTGCTCTGCAGCTTAAATCACCTTGTCTTTCAGTAATTGAATACCTCTCCAATTCTTTTTTTATCTTTTTGAAAACTACATCCCATAGCTAAACATTACCTTTTGTTATGCCACAGATGCTATGTATGGCTATGTACTGATGAGTTTGGAGTCATGTTGTCATAAATAGTAATTTTTAACTGCAGAAACTGCAATCCTGCAATCATGGCCACTAGAGTTAAGCTTTGGTGAACTCAGTGTTGTGAATAGATTTACAAAATTAAATTAGCAGTGAAATTCTTAATATTTTTATTTTGCTATTGGTTTGTCAAATTGCTGTTTTTTATGTTGTATTATTGAATCAATATTTTCTGGAACTTTGAAAAGATTAGGCTTAAATATTAAATAAATGATTTCCACATTCATACTATATTATAAATACTTTAAAGCTGAACATGATTCTGTACAAATGCACATAAAAATTATTATACCAGGGTCTTCATTTAGAAAAGTAAAAGTATTTTTTAAAAAACTATGTTTCTAGTAGTACATTTAACTCTAGGCTATACACTACTATAAAAAATTTAGCAATGCACTTCTGTGTATGTTTTCTATATATTAATTCTAATTCATAATTAAATGAGGCTTACTCCCAGATAATTATATTTAGAAATAAAGTCAAATGAATCTACATATGGAAAAATATAGAACTACCAGGCCCAAATAGCTTCAAAATCTTAAAGATTGCTCTGTAACAGCAGAGAATTATATATTTCTGTATCCATTTGCTATCATGAAATTTGGATTTTTGCAATCTGGATCTTTACTACCAATCAAAGCAACTTATTTAATAGAGAAGAGCTGTGGTGGCTCAGTGGTTAGAATGCAGTACTGCAGGCTACTTCTGCTGACTGCAAGCTGTCAGCAGTTCAGCAGTTCAAGTCTCACCGGCTCAAGGTTGACTCAGCCTTCCATCCTTCCAAGGTCAGTAAAATGAGGATCCAGATTGTTGTGGCAATATGCTGACTCTGTAACCACTAACAGCAGAAACTTCACAGATTCATCCCAAAAACAAAGTTATATACATGTCTCCTTTATAACATAGAGAGGCAAAGAGATCCAAGTCAGTTCAGAAGCTAATTCCTTGTCTTTTCTTCTTGCTTTTTGAATCAGTAAACTTTGACTTTTTTTTCTCCAGCATTGAGAATCAGAAAATCAGTTCTTATATAGTATAAGAAGATTATAATGACCAAAATATGCTGGAACAATTATTTAGAGAAAAGGGACTGAAATATTTTTTTAAAGTCCAGAACAACAAAATACATTTTTGGAAGCAGCTCAGGAAGATATCTTCTATGAGCTGTACATGTCAAAAGAATCAAAAGAAAACAAAACTGCAGATGCATAAGATCAAGAAAGTGGTAGAACAGCTTTTAAAATGATATTAGGGGAAAACTAAGAGGCATATTCTTCAAGAGGCGTTCCCTCCCACAGACTTATGAATACAAGTCAAGGAGCTGCTTATCACCTTTAAATCTTCATTGGAGGGCCAGGATATTTGAGGAACTCCTTTTCTAGTAGTCCTCTACCTACTCCATCAGGTCTGACAAGAAGGTCATGATCCAGTTTTCATCTGTTAAAGAATGCCATTTCTGTAGTGTGCTGTCCAGACACTACATGTAGCTTCTTTAGAATTAACCTGTAGTATTCTTTACTATGAGAACTAGTTTGGAATAATGGTTAATCAATGATGCTAGAAACCATGTATGATAGTTATGTGGGAATGAAGTTGGAAGAAAGAAAGAAAGAAAGAAAGAAAGAAAGAAAGAAAGAAAGAAAGAAAGAAAGAAAGAACCAACCACATGCTGGATAGCTAGCATGTAAAAGACATTGAAGTCCACAAAAGGAGAGGAGATGTAGAGGCAAAAGAGCCTTCCTAGTTTTCAAGAGATTAAAAAGAAAGGAAAGGGACAAATATTTTCAGTCAAGGACATCAAGACAAAAAGCACTATCAGAAAGATTAGCACTATCTTTACTGTAAGATTACATTAACAGAATCTTGCATAGTTCTCCCATCCTCTCTTCTTAGTCTCCAGAAAACTGAAGAGCGTCCCTTCTGAAAAGCTTCCCTTGCTTTCCCCTCAGTTATGTTACCCAGGCTGCAGATCTTCCTCCTGCCTCCCAAAGTCATTCCCACATACCATAATACTGCGAGACTGTGAGTTCTAGTGTTGCATTATCTTATAACTATGACCTGGATGACTGAGAATCTTTTTACATTTAGTGTTGCATTAGGCACAAAGCCAGCTGGTGGATCTTGAGCCAGGCCTTTTCTCTCAATCCTAGGAAGAAGGCAATGGCAAAAATCATGTCAAGAAAAGTGCAAGAACTAGTCTTGTCAGTTACCATGAGTCAGCACTGAATTGAAGGCACCAAAACAAAACAAAATTCATAACCATGAGATAGGTTAAAGGTAAAGATTTCCCTGTCCAGTCGTTTCTGACTTTAAGGGGCAGTGCTCATGTCTGTTTCTTAGCCGAGGGACCAGCATTGTCCAAAGACATTTCCATAGTCATGTGATCAGCATAACTATAGCTAATGCACATGGAACACTGTTACTTTCCATCAAAGTGGTACCTATTTATCTATTTACATTTGCATGCTTTCTAACTGCTAGGAGGCCAGGAGCTGGGGCAAGTAAAGGGAGCTCACCCCATTGCACTGTGCCTGGGTCTTGAACCCAGGCTCAGTGTACTTTAATACAGAGTCATTGTACTCACTTATGTAGTTAGTGGCTATTAATTTTCATGGCTCTTAAGGGATATTGGATAAAATTCGGTGTCGGCAAATACCTCCCAAATATTAGCAGACTAACAAAGGTGAAAGAGAACAGTGTTTTCATTTCTTTAATTTCTAGAGAGGTTAAAGCCAAACTACCAAACTAAGAAGGGCCTTGGTTTAATTCAACAGGGTTATTTTTGTTTCTTTCATACTTCTCCAAACATGAAAAGGGCAAGGCTAGTTAGCCAGCCACATGTTGCCTTTTTAAAAAGGGACCTGTTTCAATATAATAGAAACAGTTATTAATTTTAACAAAAAAATTAAAAGAAGCTGACTTTGGCAGTGACAGGCCTATTGCTTCTTATTCCCTCTCATAGGCACTGTCCACTGGCGGTGCCCAGGGGTAGGGCCTTTTCTGTGGGAGTGCCCGCCCTATGGAACCAACTTCCTGTGGACCTCCGTTTGGCCCCTGATCTCCACTCCTTCTGCCGGGACCTGAAGACCTGGTTGTTTCAACAGGCCGGTCTGGACTGACTTCGGTGGTGTGGGTTGTTTTTATTTGTTTTAATTTAAATTTTAATGATTGATTAGGCTTGTACTGGTTTAATGTCTTTTTATTGTAATTGTATTGGGTTTTTATTGTTCGCCGCCCTGAGTCCTTAGGGAGAGAGGGAGGCATACAAGTCTAATAAAATAATAAAATAAATACTAATAGTGAACAACTACATTTTAAATGTTTCTCTGGAAAAAACTTTTTTATTTTCTTACCTCTATTCGCATCTAATTTAGTTGCTGGTATAATTTTTAAAAAGATAAAATTGACTGTAGGTAGGGAGTTGTGGTATAAAAAGTTATAGAGGAACATTTTAAAAAGCTTTAAAATGCATTCCCTAATTCTTTGAAGAGCTAGCATACATTTTATCAAACTGATATTCATTGAGTCGTAAATATGCTCCATTCCCCCTAATTTCTAGCCTGAATGATTAAGAGCTGATTAGAACATGAATCACATGAATCTCTAAATAACAAATTAGTCAGGTAAGCATTGTTCTTTTATTTATTACTTTTTCTAGAGCAAGAATAACTATAAAAATAAAATAAATTGCTACATGTTATGTACAGTACTCAAAAATGCTATTCCTTTCCAGAATATTCAGTGTTATAGTAAGCACAGAAAAATAGTATGAAGTCATGAATAAACGAAATTAAAGGAAGCTGAGGAGGTAGGAAAAGATCAGATCTAATTAAATCTAGTTAAATGGGAGGGAGGAATTCAATTGCTAATAAAGAAGTCTGTGATAGTTATCACAATTGAAAGAATACTTAACAGTTCTTGATTAATCAGGCAAACAAGTTCTGAATTTCTTTTCATTAGTCAAGATAATCCTAGGTGTAGCCCAGGACCATTAAAAGATTTTTTGGTCTTTGTACTAAAGCAATGAATTGCCCCTGAATCTGTAGACTTCTTTAACATTCTTATTCTTGTCATTTCTTGTTGCAGATATTTTTCTCAGCCAGGAACTAACTCATTATCTTATCTAAACTCTTACCATAATGATTTGGCTTTTGTGAACCAACACAATATTTGCTTTATACTGGCATTAACTCCTGTTCCCAAAACCAAGTATTTCATTTCTTTGTTGACCTGCTTCGTTCCCTTCCTATCTATATAAATGTTTTTAGTACTGATAAACCGCCTTCTAAACAAATTGCAGTTCCAATCCTTATAACATCACTTACCTGCTGCTTCTTTTTTCAGATTCTTGGGGTCAGAGCTAATGCACATTCTTTAAGTTTTTAGCATCGAGATGAATGGGTTTTAATGGTCACTGCTACAAATTATTGCTAGTAAGAATAATCTAATCGTGTCTTTTAACTATTTTAATAAAATTAAGGCTTTCAGGGATCATAATAACAATTTAGCCTCCGCTGTGTACATTCAGTTAAATTAGGCTACGGGTTAGGGTTAGGGTTTCTCCAGGGTAAAACTGAATGCTGCTTTTCCATGTTTTTTTGTTTCATTACATGTGCAATAAATACACTTGTGTCATGCCCCTGTCGGAATCTGATTCGGAGAGGGAGGCCGAACAGCTGACAGGGAATGGGAGTGTGGCTCCATTGGCTGTGGAAAAAACTGGGGAAGGGCAAAGTCTGGCTGGGCAGAGCAGGGGAGAGGTAGAGCAAGGGACATGGAATTCAGAGGAAAACCCAGGCCCACCCCCTCTTCATCCTAGGGCACGCAAGGAGGAGCAGAGAATGGAGCAACGTGAGTTGTGTGACTTACAGGAGGAAAGGGCCCTGATTCCCTTCATTAGCTGCAGCTGGGAACACAGTACTTAAAAAGGGAATCTGCACATAGCCAACTGTTGGGAGCAAATCATGAGTTTATCTGTTCTCATCATGGCTGTTCCTGACATCTTCCCAACTGTATGAGTTTTGCCGTGCTTTCAAGTTTGAAATTCCTTCTCCTGCCCTGTCAAGTTAATTACTGCAGCTTGGTTTGTATGGATTTTTAGTTACAGTCTGTATGCATTTTGTTTTGGACTGAATTTTCTGCAGCTGAAGATAACCTGGTCAATCTACGCAAAGTTGGAAATAATAAAGGGAGTCTTCTTGCTTATTTGACTGTGTTGCCTTTGTGCTGTAAAATGTAAGAAATGATTGGTTTAAAAAGTGTGGGAAAACCCTGCACTCTGATTGGCTGGCAACTGCGGCTGCTGGCTATAAGTAGCAGCCGCAGCCCAGCCAAAGTGGGTTCGTTCTGAGCTGTAGTCACTAATAAACAAAGAGCTCGAAGCACTCCGCATCTGTCTCTTCATGCAAACATAACACTGGCGACGAAGGTGGGATCTCCCTGAAGAAGAAGGCAATGCGGAACAGAAGGAGAGCGAGACGGCTGCGGTGAACACCCCCCCAGCCCCGTTCGATCTGACAGCAGAAGACTGGGAGACGTATGCAGATCATTTCCAAATGTATCTGGAAGGAAACGATCTTGCCGACATTTCCGAGAAGCAGAAGAGGGCGGTCTTTCTCATGCGCTGCAGTCCGGCAGTTTTCAAGATGGTGAAGGCATTGGCGGGAGCTGCAGACGTGAAGGTAATAGAATGGCCTGACTTAGAAAAGTTGTTAAGAGCCCATTACGCCCCACAAGTATCGTGCCTCATTAAGAGACACGAGTTTTACCGTCGGGATCAAGGGGAAAGTGAAAACATAAACAACTTAGTGGCAAGTTTAAGAGACATTGGGGGTGCATGTGAATTTAACAATTTAGAAGAGGCCATGCATCGATTTGTTCTGGGCCTTAAAGACAAGGTGCTTCAGAGCAAGTTATTACTAAGACCTAAGATCACGCTGAAGGAAGCAATAGAAGAGGCCTCTTCAGCAGAAGCTACCAAGTCCTCAGCAGCAGCCATGAAGAAAATTAACAAGGCCACAAGCCATCCTGATGTGGAAAAGTCCACAACAACTCATTGTGAGCAAATAGATTCTGAGTCAGACTGTAGTGAGGTGGAGGAAGGAATTTATAGACTCAGAATGGAGTGGAAAAAAAAGACCTGGGAAGAAAGAGGCAAGATTTCTACTGCAGAGGTTGTGGGGGAAGCCACCCCGCACTGAATGCAAGTTCCTAGATACCATCTGCCTCTGTTGTGAAAAAAGAGGACACCTAGCAAGAGTCTGCAAATCATCCAGAACTCCACCCAACAGAAGGAAGTTTCCTGACAAAGAATTCAAGCCCAACAACCTCAGTGAGAAAATGGGGCGCAACACAGAAGCAAAGGGGAAGAATGAAACTCATCAGACATTAACTATTGGTCATTCTTCTTCTATCAATAACAGAAAAGTGCATGTCAAGGTACTAAATGAAGGAAGGCCTTGCCAAATGGAAGTGGACTCAGGCTCCTATTTATCTATGGTGTCATGGGACACTATTCACAGGCTACTTCCCAACATTCAGAAGAGACATTTCCAGAAGCAAGCACTGACTCTTAAAGACTACCAAGGGAACAAGATTCCAGTAGTTGGAACAAGAGAATTCAACGTGAAGTTGAAGGCCACACCAAACATTTGCCCCTTACCATCATGGACAAGGATCGCCCAAGCTTGCTGGGACTTGAGTGGTTCAATCCACTAGGCATCGAGGTGACTGACATCAATCACGTGAGCAACTCTGAATGGGAGGAGGCCTTGAAGTCTGAGTTTCCAGAGGTCTTCAGCGAAGGATTGGGCAAGTATATAGGGACCCCTATCACTTTCAACCTAGACCCCAAGGTGCCCCCAATTCTCTTAAAGCCCAGAAGGGTCCCATTTGCTTTAAAGGAAAAAATTGATGCACAATTAGACAAATTAATAGCTCAAGGGGTTTTAGAGCCCACTGACCACTCCAGATGGGAGACACCCATAGTCACACCAGTCAAGACTGATGTGTCAGTGAGAATCTGTGGAGACTATAAGGGGACACTGAACCATGCGCTGCAGCAGAGTGCATATCCATTTCCAGTGGTGCATCACCTGTTACATTCACTTGGCAGGGGTACAGTCTTTGCCAAATTGGATCTGGCCCAGGCATATCAACAACTAACAGTTGATGATGCCACTGCAGAGGCCCAAACCATTGTGACTCATAGAGGTGCTTTCAAATGTAAAAGGTTACAGTTTGGAGTAAGTGTGGCAAGGCATCTTTCAAACCCTTATGGAAAGAATGCTCCAAGGACTGGCAGGGGTAGTGCCTTACTTTGATGATGTGTTAATCTCTGCTGAAAATGACACTCAGTTACAAGAGAGACTCAGAGAAGTCCTCACCAGATTCAGGAAAGCGGGGTTAAAAGTCAAGGAAGAAAAATGCACTCTTAAAACTGACAAGGTTGAGTTCCTGGGCTACATGATTGACAAGCATGGCATCCACCTACAGATGCCAAGGTTAAAGCAATCAAAGAAGCCCCTAGACCTAAATGCAAAACAGATTTGCAAGCTTTCCTTGGACTCATTAACTTTTATCACATGTTCCTACCTCAAAAGGCAACCATTGCTGAACCATTGCACAGATTACTTGATAAAAGTCTGTTTGGGTCTGGGGCAGGAAAGAACAATCAGCATTTAACAGTATTAAAAGACTAATCACGTCCGATGCTGTACTGATACAGTTCTCTGAGAATTTGCCTGTTGTACTGACTTGTGATGCATCCCCTTTTGGAGTGGGGAGGGTTTGAGCCACAGGCTTCCCAGTGGGAGAAGCCCCTATTGCATTTTACTCTCGCACTTTGACCAAAGCAGAGAGGAATTACAGCCAATTGGACAAGGAGGCATTGGCAGTTGTTGCAGCTGTTAAGAAATTTCATGAATATCTGTATGGGAGAACATTTACCATTGTTACAGATCACAAACCTTTGTTAGGCATTGTGGCAGGAGACAAGCCTACACCTACTATCCTGTCACCAAGAATGCTGAGGTGGACTGAATTTCTTGCTGCTTATTCATACAAACTTATCCACAAGCCTGGCAAGGACATTGGACATGCTGATGCACTGAGTCGTTGCCCACTTCCTTGCCACAAGGAGGACTTTGAACCTGAAACACACACCTTTTCCTAGAAACTGTTGCCAAGCTTCCAGTTCATGCTGCTGAAATCGCCAGAGAGACTGCCAAAGACACTGTGTTGACTCCTGTTATAGGCTGGATTAAGAAAGGTTGGCCTCTTCAAGATCTACCTACCTTGCCCAACCTTTTAAGTCCAGGCAAACTGAATTATCTGTATTAAGAGGATGTATTTTGTGGGGTAACAGGGTGGTTATTCCTGCAAAACTGCAAAGAGAGGTTTTGGAAATGTTACATGAGGGTCATCCTGGTATTGTAAGGATGAAGGATTGGCCAGGAGTTATGTATGGTGGCCAGGTATTGACAAAATGGTTGAAAACTGGGTTGCATCTTGTCCCAACTGTCAGGTAGTCAGGCCTGCACCACCTCTCGCCCCCCACACAGGAATGGGAATGTCCTAGGGGCCTGTGTCCAGGATTCACATTGATTTTGCTGGCCCTACCAGAGGGCACACCTTTCTTATTATAGTAGATGCATATTCCAAATGGCTAGAGGTAATCCCCATGGCATCCACCACAACTGATGCTGTCATCAAACAGCTCAAAAACTTTTGTAACCCACGGGTTACCTGATGTTCTTGTCTCTGACAATGGCCCTCAATTTACATCCAACCTTTTGAATCCTATTTAGCACAACAGGTATCAGACATGCCCTTACTGCCCCTGGGCACCCTTCGCTAACGGCCGGGCTGAACGCATGGTATGTTTTACCAAGGAGAAGCTTCAGCAACTGGGTCCTGGGGACATCACTGAGAAAGTTGAAAAACTTCTTAGTGTTCAGCACATCACTCCTAACCCATCTAATAACTTATCCCCAGCAGAGTTGTTGATGGGTAGGAAACTTAGGTCTTCCCTTGACCGCCTTCATCCCACTTACGCACCCAACACACCACTAGATTCCACTTCCAAAGTTCGTACATTCAGTGTGGGTGATTCTGTTTATGCTAAGAACCTTATGGGTGAACCTTTGTGGATTCCTGCTGAGATAACTCAGATCACAGGCCCTCGTTCTTACAGGGTGCAAACAGAGGATGGACTCCTCTGGAGCAGGCACATTGATCAACACATTGATCCAGGTTCTCTCAGGAACATCGCACTTGTTCTTCTCTAGTTCCCTCACCTGATGTCATTTCTAGGGGAAGGGGGAATAGGAGGAAAATCAGCAAGCAAGAATCAACCCCATGTGTAACAAGCCATTATGACAGGAACAATTCCAAAACCTGTCACAGTGCCAAAATCCATCCTTAGAAGTGGAAGATTGTACATCACTACCTGACTTGGGTGCTGACATTGGGCTGGAGATGGGTTGGGAGGAGAGACCAGATTCTAGCAATCAAACAGGGTCTTCTTTCACAGGAAGTCCCAGTGGGGAAATGTCAGCAGACACATTTCCTCTCTCACTGTGTGAGAATGTTAAAACTTCTGAACCACGAAGGTCTCAACGCATCGCAAGAGCCCCACCTATTTAAAAGAATACATTAGATAGGTTGGGGTTTGGTATGGACTGAACCTAGTGGGGAGGGGTGTTATGTATGTAGGTTTGAATGTCATTGGTTTAGTTTGAATTGTTCTTGTAAAATGTCAAATAAGATTGGTTTAAAAAGTGCGGGAAAACCCTGCACCCTGATTGGCTGGCAACTACGGCTGCTGGCTATAAGAAGCAGCCGTAGCCCAGCCAAGTCGGGTCCTTTCAAGCTGTAGTCACTTAATAAACTCTTCACTGAAGCTCTTCGCGTCTGACTCTTCATGCAAACTTAACAATTACTATTCCATAATAACTCAACAATATTAATAATTACAAATGATGTGAAGCCAAAAGTTTTTAAAATTATTATTTTATTGTATCATTTCAGTTTTACAAAATTTCTTGTGATTATTATAGCTGTTCTAGAGTAGACAGATAGCAACTTTATAATGCTAGGTGAAATCTATTTCTGTGACAGAACTGGGAAAGCTTCAGTTAAATTTATGGTCTGTAACTTCACAGTATATCTTACTGAATGATGCTGAACAAATGTATATCTGTATTTGCTACTCAGGGAATCCATCTCACTATTGACGGTATAATTTTACAACTCAGTTGTGAAATGCCTGCCTCTAAAAGTCTTCCATCTTTTTTTAAAATACATGCTTTTGAATAAAATTTTATTATCTTTAGTTAGTATATAATGTGTGTGTAATCTGCAAATTTCACTAACCTCTCTCTGTGTGAACTTTGTGCGACACAAAAAGATCCCAAAATGTGTATCATTTCTGCTTATGGAATTGAAGAGTGTCATATAGTTGAATTATTCGGAATATGGAGACATCAGTGGGTAAAGGTACAAGAATATGCAGCTCAGCTTGCAGCGTTTGATAGACTTAATGTGGCCCGCTACAAATGGCTTTTTGATTTCACAGAAAAGGAAAAATACAACAGTTCCAAAAGGCAGTATTTAGCAGTAGACAAAATGCAGATAACTTGGAGTGAAGCCAGGATTTAACTGCCAGGCCTTGAAATCAACAGATGGATATTCTACTCAATGCTCAGGTGTAATGCAAAGCAATATGCTTTTACTTGATTGGACTTCAAAAGACAATTCTCTAGGAAGAGCATTGATGGGCAAAAAATGACTTGGCCCCAACTCATTACGCTGATCAATAATCTATTAATGTTAGCCTTGTTAATACTGAGAGTAATATAATTTATAACTCAGTGTTCCTTTTATTATTTCTCTTTTCTCCTCCCAACAAAATAGAGTTGGATTAAAAGTTATGACAAATAGGAAATACATCAACAGACCAAAAAATAATCAGCCTTCTTTGTAAAACTTCCTATTAATTTTTGTCTATCACTTTTGGGGGGGTTGTTCCAATTCTGGAGATAGACAGCATTAAATTTCTAAAGGCCCATCAAGTTGTTTTTCATTTGGTTCAGTATTGATTGTTAAGTAAAGCTATGGGTAGAAAGAGTTGAAAAGAGTAGAGAAAAAGCTGTTATCTTTAAGCTAGAAAAGTTTTTTGATCATGCTTTTTCAAAGAATCTTAGCTTTAAATAGACTCATTAACTACTATGTTGTATTGAACAAAAATTACATCTACAGTTACAGACTGAATCACAGAGGTACAATTTAACAATTTTGGAATCATGGCAAGTGCTGGCTTCTAAATACATAAAACTTGATTGTTTTTCCCAAAATTGAAGACAGATATATTTAAACAATACCAGAAAATAAATTAAAATCTGATTTTTCTTCTCATGAGAAAATTTGAAAAAAAAAATCATTTATTTTTAAAAATGGCATTTTTAAAAAAAATGACTTAAAATGGGATGTGCCCCTTAGTCAGCTAAAGATAGTTTAGGAAACAACCTTGAAGCAGGTATTAAGAAACAATTATGGAAACAAAGTAGAACAGAAACATTCCTTAAGTCCTGAAAACGGAGATCAGAAGATACTCAAGATCAGGAGTATCCAGTCTTGGCAACTTTAAGCCTTGGCGGACTTCAACTCCCAGAATTTCCCAGCCAGCTTTGCTTCCCAGCAATTCTGGGAGTTGAAATCCACCAAGGCTTAAAGTTTGTTTATTTATGTTATTTATTTATTCATTTTGTCAAATGCTTACAATCTAATAGAAATAAGAATAAACATAAGTTTAAAAACATGAAATAGGAACTAATAATAGGGGACAATAGGACAGGGATGGTAGACACGATTGTGTGCTTATGTCCACCCTTTACAGACCTCTTAGGAATGGGTGAGGTTGATAGAGGTTAGTTTGAGGGTAAAAGAGTAGGGGTTTGAGCATGTGACAACAGAACCAGGTTGTGAGTTCCAGACATTGACCACTCTGTTGCTGAAGTTGCCAAGGTTGGAGACCCCTGCTCAAGATGACTTCTTCTGATTTATTGGGAGGGAAAGAGAAGCAAAATCACAATTGCAAGATTCTATTATTGCATAGGTAGTCCTCATTTAGCAACTCCTTTGTTCAGCAATCATTTGCAGTTATTACCATACTGAAAAAGCAACTTTGCAACCAATCCTTTCATTTATAACCTTGACAGAAATGTTATGTATGTAGGTTTGAATGTTATTGTTTTAGTTTGAATTGTTCCTGTAAAATGTCAAATAGGATTGGTTTAAATAGTGCGGGAAAAACCCTGCACTTTGATTGGCTGGCAACTACAGCTGCTGGCTATAAGAAGCAGCCATAGCCCAGCCAAGTTGGGTCCATTCGAGCTGTAGTCACTTAATAAAATCTTCACTGAAGCTCTTCACATCTGACTCTTCATGCAAACTTAACAAGAAACATAAAGGAAAGGAAGGCTGAAGATCATAAGCACGTCTGCAGCTTCATTAGCGACTGTTTCACTTAAAGATCAAGTTGCTGGTTGTTGTCACTAAACAAGGAATACCTGTAGGTTCTTTCAATCAAGTTTAGCTCTTTTCTTCCTATGGAGTGTGTTTCCTGATCTGGTATGCTTCAAATGACTGATATCAGCTAATTATCAATACTACTTTCAAAAGCTTATAAAGAAGTTTGCCAAAATAGTTGAGTGACAATATATTCAGCTAAAACATTTGTTGGATTCTTAGTTTGGACCTTGGATGTCTTGGAAATCACTATAAATCTGAATGTATTAGATAAAGATTTCTAGAGGCTAAAGCAACAATTAAGTTTCAGTGAGAATTCAAAAAGATATCCTTAACTTACAACCATTCATTTAACTATTATTTTAAATTATGTGGCACTGAAAAAAAATGACTTACAACTCATTTACACACTTACAACCATAGCAGTATCCCTGTGATCACCTGATTGAAATTCAGGCACATATTTATAAAGATTTGCAACCGGCTTTCAATACCATCGATCATGGTATCCTTCTGGGTCGGCTCAGGGGGCTGGGAGTGGGGGGCACAGTTTTACAGTGGTTCTCCTCCTACCTCTCTGACCGGACTCAGTCAGTGTTGGTGGGGGGGCAGAGAATAGAACCCTGAGGGCCCTGCCATGTGGGGTCCCTCAGGGTTCTATTCTCTCCCCCCTCCTATTTAATAACTACATGAAACCGCTGGGTGAGATCATCTGTCGACATGGGGTCGGGTATTATCAGTACGCTGATGATACCCAGTTGTACATCTCTGTCCCTGGTCAATCTAGTGAGGCCGTGGAGGTGATGTCCTGGTGCTTGGAAGCTGTGAGGGTCTGGATGAGGACTAATCGGCTCAGACTCAACCCTGACAAGACCGAGTGGCTGTGGGTCCTACCCCCTCGGGTTCCAGTTGATTATCCATCTTTGGTACTGGGAGGAGAGAAATTGCTCCCCTCGGAACAAGTTCGCAACTTGGGGGTCCTTCTGGATCCACAGCTACAATTTGACCACCATCTTACGGCTGTGACCAGGGGGGGCTTTGCACAGGTTCGCCTGTTGCGCCAGTTGTGACCCTTCCTGGATTGAGGGGCTCTACACACGGTTGCTCATGCCCTTATCATGCCCTTATCACCTCCCGATTGGACTACTGCAATGGGGCTGCCCTTGAAGAGCACTCAGGGACTTCAGCTGGTGCAAAATGCGGCCACACGAGTGATTATGGGTGCACCTAGGTGCGCCCATATAACACCTATCCTCCGTGAGCTGCATTGGCTACCGGTGGTCTTCCGGGTACAATTCAAGGTGCTAGTGACAACTTTTAAAGCCCTTCATGGCTTAGGAGCGAGATACCTTTGAGACCGTCTACTGCTACCGTATGCCTCCCAGTGTCCGGTTAGATCCCACAGGGAGGGCTTGCTCCGGATACCGTCAGCCAGACAATGCTGGCTGGCGGGGCCGCGGGCAAGAGCCTTCTCTGTGGCAGCTCCGTCCCTTTGGAATACGCTCCCTGCGGAGATTAGAACCATCCCCAATCTACTTGCTTTCCACAAAGCCGTTAAGACCTGGCTTTGTCGGAGGGCATGGAATTGAGACCTTTGTTCTTCCCTCGTGTACGTTTGGATGGTATGAATGAGTTTTTTTATTTTATATTGTATAGGCAACTGTTTTTTATCTTGTTGTACGCCGCCTCAAGTTCCCCGATGGGGGAAGAGAGGCGGGATATAAATCTAATAAATAAATAAATAAATAAACCTTTCTAGGGGCTTCCAACAAGCAAAGTCAATGGGGAAGACAGATTCACTTAATGGAAGTGATTCATTTAACAATCATGGCAAAAAAATTGTGTAAAATAAGACACACCTGGAGATAGAGGAAATTTTAACTTTGTAGTTACTCCCTTGAGGGAAGTTGCAAATCTTGTTAATCTCCCATATTTTCAACATTTACAAGAAGCCACTAAGGAGGTCATCCATAGGTTTAGGATATTGCATTATTAGTGTGTTTGAAGTATGTATAAATCAAAGCAATAAGTAACATACCAAAAACTTGGAACTTGTTTTTGAAGAATTTGAATTATCTTGGATTGTTGCCAAAATGATAATCATAATTTCTGGAAATACACTTGTGCACCAGAGATGATAGATTGGTTTGATGAAACATATACAGTTTTAGCTTTTGTCTATAGAAGAAAAATTTGGAAATATGATTTGTGTTGTCAAAATTTACCTTTTTTTAGCATCTGAGTGATATCAATTTTCCTGCATATGTAATTAGTATTGCATAGAATTTCTATATGATATAATTTGAATAAGCTTGGGAAGGTTGTTTTATTTTTGAAAGAAATGTGTTTTGTTTTATTTGCATGCACATATTTTTCAGTATTTTAAAATGATTTTAAAAATCAGAAATGCAATTATAAATTCAATTCTCCATGCAGCGTTCATAATAGTAAAAAATTTCAGTTCACATTCATCCTCTTAAATAGATGGTAGTCTTCTATTCATTTTGATCTGACTATATCAAGACACCTTTTGGCATAATTACATTAATTTTTCAGCTACATTGGATAAGATGAAATTTGTATGACAGGAGAGACAAAACATTTCATGCTAAAAGGAGAAAAATCAATTAGAACAATAATTCAAAAAATAAAATTGGTAGGAGATCAAATAAAGCCATCTGCTACTTAACTAAGAAGACTGAAATAGCTGAACTTATTAAGTTGTTTGGGCAGGAGATTGAGTTTCAGTCTGGTCCTGGTAAAGGCCTGAACCATTGGGGAAAATAGTTCTAAACTCTAAGAAATTAAACCAAACTTTATACTTAAGCATAATATCTTTGCAAAAAATCCAAATATTTTGCTAGATGGTGCAAAAAGTTTTCTTTTTTTAACTTTTATAAACTTTATTAAACATTAAAAAATATATACATAGTACAAAACATTTCATAAAATATGAAACCAAAAAGCTATACATAACCAATAAACATAAAAAGCATAATCATTTCTAATTGCTTAGACGGTGTGTTCTTGTCAAACAATTTTCCAATACTTATTTCCTATATCTGGTAAATACTCCTATCATAACCTCTTTATATTTTCCCTTCTCTATCTGTTTATTCGCTGGTTTCTATCCTTTATCCAATTATACCAGTTTCCCCAAACTGTAAAATATTTTGAGTCTTCCTTATCTTTTAACTTTTGGGTGAGTTTATCCATTTCCACGCAGTCATAGGTCTTCTGGATTATCAAGTTATCCATTGGCATCTGATCACCCTTCCAACATTGAGCTAATGCTATTCTTGCTGCAGTGATTATATGTAGAATTAAATATTTTACTTCTTTTGCAGTATCATCTTTTATTATTCCCAACCAAAAAAATTCAGCCTTGAGTTCTAATTGAATCTTTGTGATTTCTCTTATCCATGTTTGTATTTTTTCCCAATACTTTTTACTCTTTGGGCAAAGCCACCAAGCACGGAACAAGGTACCCCTTGTTTGTTTACATTTCCAACAGAGTGGGCTTAAATTTGGATACATATTGGCCAATCTCGAAGGTGCCAGATACCACCGATAGCACATTTTATATTGGTTCTCTTTATAGATTGCCGATTTCGTTAATTTATAGTGCAAAATGTTTTCTATCATTCTTTGCTCCCAACGTGCTCTGAAAATCAAGGTAAACTCAACTTAAACTCAGCTAAACCTTTTGACACATGTTTGATCTTAACCCTGCCAGATATTTAGGAAGATGATTAAGCCTTACCTTTTTTTTTCCTTTGGGTTACAAGGACAGAATGAGCAAAGTCACCAGTAGATAAAACTATAGAGAATTTCTAATTGTAATTTTATTATTTTAGTAGATTTTAATAATGTTGAAATGATTATGTTTTCTTCATCGTCTTCCTCCTTTGTACACCACATTGCCCAGAGTCACATGGCATAAATTGGGTGGATTAAATAAATAAATAAATAAATAAATAAATAAATAAATAAATTCTAGTACTGAATTAACCAGTATTTTATAGCACTGGTTTTTATTCTTTTCTTTCACTGAAATAGCTTAGGGATCTAATTCAGAGTGTCCAAATATGAAAATATAAAAATAAATTACTACTTGAGCCCTGTCTCCATTTTCAGTGAGAAGTTATCGGTTCTAAAAATGAGAAATTGAAATGGAGCAAAATAAGGTGACTTTATATTACATTAACTAGAAATGTAATGCTCTCTACATGGGGCCTATTACCTCCCATGTTGACTACTGCAATGCCGTCTATATGGGGCTGCCCTTGCGGACCACACAGAGGCTTCAGCTGGTGCAGAATGCGGCTGCACGGGTTGTGATGGGGTTATCCCGATACTCCCATGTTACACCCCTCCTGTGCAAGTTGCATTGGTTGCCAGCTGCCCTCCGTGTGAGATTCAAGGTGCTGGTACCTACATGGCTTAGGGCCAGGGTAACCACAGGAACATCTCCTGCCAGCATCGAACACCAATCGCCCGGTGTGTGCTCACAGACAGGGCCTCCTTGGGGTACCGTCGACCAAACAATGTCGGCTGGTGGCCCCTAGGGGGCCTTCTCTGTGGGGGTGCCCACTTTGTGGAACCAGCTTCACCTGGAGCTACGATTGGTCCCTGACCTCCTCTCCTTTCGCCGCGGCCTAAAGACTTGGTTATTTGAACAAACCGGCCTGGACTGAGGGGGGAGGCTTTCGTTTTAAATGTTTTGTGGTTTGAGTTTTAAATATTTATTTGGTCTAATTAGTTTAATTATTTTTTAATTCTTTTAACTTTTGTATTGGGTGTTTTTTATGTGAGCCGCCCTGAGTCCTTCAGGAGATAGGGCAGCATATAAGACCAATTAAATAAATTAAATAAATAAATAATTGTCAATGCTGTTTTTATATCACTAGAATTCCAACCAAGCAGTTTAAGCTGGTTTGTGGAAAACAAGTGCTAGAGAAGATCAATTGTAATGGCTCATCAGTTTCCCAACAGTAGAGGAACAAATAAAGTGGTGAATTACACTCCCTGAGATAAGAAACATTAATACAACTATGTCTTATATTAGGGATAGCACAAATTAAATGCATTTACTGAATGGATTTGTGCAATTTGGTAGCATAAATTGCAATACCTATTTCCAATAATAACAATTTTGTGCATTGGGAATTCTCAGGAAATAATTTTTAGAGACAGACATGAAGTGTGTTCTGATTGGATTTAGGACATAAGACAGGTGAGATGGAACAAGTTCTAGATGGCATTACAGCTGCTTTGAACATTTTCTGCTCATTGACAATTTCCTCAATATTATGTGGAAACTATGGGTAATGACCAATAATGAAGCAATGACACATTATTATACAGCCATGCATTTATAAAGCACCTTGCGTGACTGCCTCTCTAAGCACCAGAAATTCATTTGGGATACCTTGCTGAACTTCATTTTATTTTAGATTTTTTTCCCATTAAAATGCTTTTAGCTAAATAGTGATATTAATTGCCAACAGAACTCTTATTGCTTGTGGGGTGCCCCAAGGATCGGTCCTCTCTCCCCTCCTGTTCAACATCTATATGAAGCCGCTGGGTGAGATCATCCATGGTTTTGGGGTAAGGTATCATCAGTATGCTGATGATACCCAGCTTTTTATCTCCACCCCAAACCAACTCAGTGATGGCCTCGCCATGATGTCCTGTTGCCTGGAGGCGGTGTGTATCTGGATGGGAAGGAACAGGCTCCAGCTCAACCCGACCAAGACTGAGTGGCTGTGCATACCGGCATCTCGGATGATCCAGGATGTTCCATTGTTAGGCATGGGGGGAGAGGTGTTGCCCCCTGTGGATAGGGTGCGCAACCTGGGTGTCCTCCTGGATGCACAGCTCAGTTTGGAGGACCAGATGAGAGCCATGACCATTTGCCCAGGTTTGCCTGGTGTGCCAGTTGCGCTCCTATCTGGACCGAGATGCCTTGAGTACGGTTACTCATGTGCTCGTTACCTCCCATGTTGACTACTGCAATGCTGTCTATATGGGGCTGCCCTTGCGGACCACGCAGAGGCTTCAACTGGTACAGAATGCAGCCACATGGGTTGTGATGGGAGTAACCCGATACTCCCATATTACACCCCTCCTGTGTGAACTGCATTGGTTGCCGGTTGCCCTCTGGGTGAGATTCAAGGTGCTGGTAATTACCTATAAAGCCCTACATGGCTTGGGGCCGGGCTACTTGAGGGAATGTCTCTTGCCAGCATTGACTGGCCATCACCCTGTGCTCTCCCACAGACAGGGCCTCTTTGGGGTGCTGTTGGCTAGACAGTGTCGGCTGACGACCCCCAGAGGTAGGGTCTTCTCTGTGAGAGTGCCCAACCTGTGGAACCAGTTGCCCTTGGAGCTGCAGTTGGCCCCTGACCTGCGTTCATTCCGTCACGACCTGAAGACGTGGCTTCTCCAACAAGCCAGCCTGGACTGAGGGGGGTGGTTTTTATACGTTTTTATGTCTAGTTTTCTTATGGGTTTTAGATAATTGTTTGACTTGGTGGTTTAATAATTTTTTAATAACTTTTAAATTTTGTATTGTGTGTTTTTATGATGTGAGCTGCCCTGAATCCTTTGGGATATAGGGCGGCATAAGTCCAAACAATAAATAAATATATAAGTAAGTAAGTAAGTAAATAAATAAATAAATAAATAAATTTGTGTTCACTGTTGTTAGAACCCAACATTGCTTCAGAAATATTCAGTGGCTGAGTGATGTTGAGTTCTACATAATATAAATATAAATAACACCTTTGTTGGCAGTTAACTCAACCATATAGCCTTTTGTGGATCATAGTTTACTCGTCATTTTTTGTGATTGTATTAAAAAAATTAGAATCCTATCTTAATGATTTGATGCAGTATCCTAGCTAATATTAGCTAAGAATGTAAGTAAGATTATAGACAGGTGATTAAAAAAACCATGCTGCTCCACCATGTTTTCTTAAGGCGCATAAGAACATAGCCACAATGTGCCACCATACATAGTTTCACCATACGACAGTTAGGCCTGGCAATTTTCTGCTGCTGAAAATCTAGCCCTTCCCAATATCCCAAACCTTGGTAGAAGCCATCACCATTTACTGCATAGAACACAGATTAGCGTAGCATTTATAGTCACCAATAATTCTTTTTTTCCTGCTTTTTTACATAACTATTTACTTATCATGCTATATAAGATCAACATTTCTGCCAGCATAAATTAGACTAAGTCCAGTATTATAATAGAAATCTGTAGTAATCCTATTAAACATTTTCAAAGTTGCTGTCATCTAGATGTCATGGAAACTTGAAATTAAAAAACAGGTTGGTAACCTACAATAATCTATATTATTGATGGAGTGAAATGTGTGTCATTGAGTCAGTGTTGTCTTTCAGCAATTACCTGGATGAATCCCTCCAGTTTTGTTGCCAATATTCAGGAATGGTTCACCATTTCCTTCTTCCAAGAGCTGAGAGTGTGACTTGCCAACCGTCACGCAACTGATCTTGTATCTAAAGTGGGACTAGAGCTCAGCATTTTCTGGTTTCTAGTATGGTGCATTATCCACTGGTTCTTACACTTAGATCATAACAGTTATAACATCATTTCATAAGACCAGTGATCTGTTGCACAATCAGTATCAGAGTAAGAACAGATCAGCATATCACCTCACATAAACAGTCCCCAAAAATCTGCTCAAGTGATAGAGAGTGGTGATCTGGAATACTTTTTAGATGTATTTGATTTTCAAAATCAATATGAAAGACTCATATTTGATATCCCACAAGATTGATATTACATATTCACACATGCCCCCAAAATGAAACAGGCTACACAAGTTAGGTATTTGGCCACAGCCACAGATACAGCCACAGCTGATCTGTGATTATGGAATAGAAAAATGAAACATTTTTAAGGAACTAGAACACCAAATTCAATAAAATATTATTTATAATATCAATTGATCAAATCAAAGCCTTATTATGGTCACAGACCAGCATAAATATCAATGGAAATTCTGGACACTTCTTCTAAATCTGTGGCAATGACAGCAGCATCTTGAATGCTGCTATGCGTAACTAGTTATTTTGCTTCCTATCTTAGATGGATGATCTAATTGACAGCATCTTCTTTCTGTTACATTGACACTAAAAAAAGTAAGAACCATACTAGTCTTGCATCAACAGTACCTTCTGCTACTCTCTGAATTTGGCCTCCCATTCAGTCTTAACCAAATGGACCAACCATTACTATGTCACATTACCACTCAGGCATATCTTCAGTAGAAAATACTCCCAGATGGCAGTACTTCACATAACAGGCTCAGACCAGCTCAGCTATTCCATCAATTAAGGAACAAAGTTGGCTTTAAGTACTCTCATTTCAGACCCACTATCTTACTTCTGCATAGCAGAGTCTAGCAAGAGCCTTTCTTGCAGTGACAAGTGACTGAGCAGGCCATCCAAAAGGCTATTCTCTCTATCAAGTGATGTATTAGCAACATTGCATTCTATTTAAGTGGTCCTTATGCAAAGACTTTTGGTCAGCTTAATTTATTGACCTACAGGTTGGGAAGAAATGTGTATAGAATCCCAGATGGTCCCAATATTTGTTGTACTGTGAATTTTGATACAATGGCTGAAGATTACCCCTTTAGGAACTGTTCAGAATGGATGAACTTTGAAAGAGCAGTCTAAAAGCCCATTGGGAACACTGATTAGCAGCAGACTGAATGAAGGTCAAAATGAAATACGCATAGCAAAGTAACTCCAGTGGAACCATTGGAAGTGCAGTAAGAATAAACTTGGCTAATGCAAGCTAATTCATAATTCAGTTTGGAGGTTATTCAGTTTATTTTAGTCTGGAGGCTATTTGAGAGGGGAAAAAATATTAGGATGGCAGATGGTTATGCATTTGCATCCAGGAGATAAGAAAATGAGGACAGAGGAAGGCTAGGTTTTTTTAAGGATCCTTTGAAACATAAAATTCTCTGTGTGACAAGTAGCCTTTCAAAGTTTACAACAAGCCATTCCCCAAACTTTTCCAAGATTACTATATAATCCTTCCATCATTACTTAAACATATCCATATCTACTGTATACTATGTCTATCGAGTATGTATGGATGAAAACACTTCCTGTTACAAATGGCTGGTATAAGAGTTAGGATAATAATTTTAATGTACCATCATTAGGTGGCAGAATGGAAAAAGGACAGCCAAAGTACTGCTCAACACCAATGATAAGGAGGCACAGCATGCATGTTTTGTCCATCAACATAAGTGCAATAGTATAATCATGGTAATATTACTGAAAACAGTACTACTGTTAGCATGGGAATCATTGGTATAAAAGTGTTGATCCTAATCATACTTTTGGCATTGCTTGTAGCACAGTGGTGAGCAATTTGTCTCATCTCTCTGTATCTCTTTTCAAATTAAGCTTGGTATAAATGGAAATATGTCGGATGTTTTTGCTTATTAAATTCAAATTATTTTTGTTAGGACATAAAGAGCATTACATTCTGAAGGTTATTGTATATGGACATTGGCATGGATATATTTGACTAAAATGCTTTTTTAGTAGGACATATGAATACCAAGTGACATCAAAGAGAATGATATTATCACCAATTAGAGCATTATAATACCTACTGTACACTTCAGGATTATTGTTGTGAAAAAAATGGAAGAGGAACAAGAGGGTCTACTGCTCTGCCCACTATCTGACTGCAGACTTTCCCCTTTTTTATCTAACTATTCCCTAGTTCCAAGGTCTTTCCTGGGTCCCAAGGTCTTTCCCACATATCATTGCATCTTCCTATTCAGACCTATCTTATGGAGCTGAGTTATTTTAATAGCAATAACACCTAGACTTACATACCACTTCACAAGTGCTTTACAGCCCTCTCTAGGCTTTTTACAGAGTCAGCGTATTTTCCCCAATAATCTGGGTCCTCATTTTACTGACCTTGGAAGGATGGAAGGCTGAGTCAACCTTGAGCTGGTGAGCCCCAAACTTCTGGCAGCTGGAAGTCAGCAGAATTATCTGCAATACTGCATTCTAACCAAGGCACCACCACAGTAAATGTTCCTATTTTTCTGTCAGGATCCCCACTTGTTTATAGAACAGAAACAGCATTGGCCACTCTGGTCAATGACATCCATCAAGACCTTAATAGAAGGATGTCCCACTCCTAATTTTATTAGATCCCTGAACAGCATTCAATACCATTGGTCATAGAATTCTTCTGTCTGTAGAGGTTGAGAGATGGAGGCACCATTTTATGAGCATTCCAGCCCTATCCCTGTGAACAATTCCAGTTGATGGTCATGGGGGGCAGTGCTTGTGCGCTTCAGAATTCCTATGTGGAGTTCTTCTGGATTCAATGCTTTTACCCATATTATTTAGTATCTATGTGAAACATCTAGCGGAGTTATTCAGGGCTTGAGACAGAATGCCACTGAAGTTCTGAACTAGAGTCTAGAGGATGTAAAAATCTGAATGAAGCAAAACAAGTTCAAGTGAATCCTTCTAATTCAGAACCAATCAATTGCCTCAGTAAACATCAAGGCAATCCAATTCTTGATACAGTCAGATTCTTCTAAAGTGGTTCACAATTTGTTGTCTTGGCTCCTTCTTAAGCAGCAGGTAAGACTCTGTTAGCTAACCCTTTGTTCACTTTCAGCAAAGTTATCAGTTGTAACTCCACCTGAAATGTGGTTAGGCAGCATTACTTCATGTTTTAATCACACTCAGTTGGACTAATTACAATGGGCAGAAGGAAGATCCTTCAGGAGCTGCCACAGCCAAAAGAAGCTGATGTGGTTAAAAAAAAACTGACAGAAATTTGAGAAAACATGTCAGACATGACTCTCTTTAATTGTCCTGAAGATAAAGGGATGAGAAGTGAATCCAGACTTGCAAGGTGTGGGAGGGTATTTTACTAGGGGTTTATGTTTGCAGGGTTGGAGGTGAGTTTTTTGTTTTTGCTTGGGTTTTTTGTTTTTTGTTTTTGCTGTGTTCAAGTCAGTTTTTGATCCCTGGCAACTGTGTAAACTAGTTTCAGCAGTTTTATTGGCAGTTTTTTGGGGAAGTGTTACAGTGTTGTTCAGGATTCAGATTTCTTTTATCTTACTATTGCTTTGGTAGCACTTCCTTTTCCTTTGCCTGGAGGTCATTCTCTTCTCCCACTATACCTATGAGATTATTGACTATTTACTGGGTTATTTAATAAATATTCTGTATGTATGTGCATGCCTGTACAACGTTGTTGTACTCTGCCCATTTCTTGTGGATTGGACTAGCCTACTGTATAAATAAGTAAAAATACAAAAAGTCCAAGATCACAAAAAAACAAACAAACCCCAGTGCTTTTAATATGAAGAAAAATCAAGAAGTATAGATATCATAATGAATAAACATAAAACAGGATATTTAAAAAAACTATGGATATTAAAATTTTTAAATAAATCATGTTGAAATCAATCTATAAATAAGAACAATGTTATTTAGTAATAAAATGCATTTGTATCTGAAATAGTTTAAGGACATTCACTTTATTGAGCAATGAAGAATTAAATCTTCAATGCAGGTATAAGAGTTTTAGGCCTATTATACTAAATACGAATTGTTCAAGAGCTAAAATATAAACAAAGTGTATTTATTCAAGGTTATCAAACTCAAAGCACACAAAAACCAGATGATTGTTGAAGTAAATCACTATAGATGAAAAATTAACAACATGCCACATGAAGTTTCAGGCCTTTGAAATGAGATATTTACTAAGGCTTGAAAATTTCGGAAAGGGTAAATGCAACACCTCTCTGCCTTTCACTAAAATAGCATGACTTCCTCATAAGCCTCAAAGAAATATCACTATTTTAAGAATTACACTAACAGTGGTGTGTGTATTTCATAATGTATCAGTATTCTTTAATCAGGCACAGGAGAAAACCTGTAAAATGCCAGGCAAAACAAAACGTGGAAAGTTGCAGGCCTAGCTGAGGTCCAACACACTTTTCCAAATCATTTTTAAAGAGTGACTGTTGACCTCATATTCATCCTTCCCTAGGTGGATGTCTTTGTGACATATAGAGAAGAAAAAGAACAAGGAAGAAACTCTTACCAAGTCCCACCCTTCTGTGATTCTAACTCCATCCACTATCTATTCTTCTAATATATTACTGTCGAAGAAAGCATCCCTTAGTTGAAAAATTGCTTTATTTCTACTGTCTAGGAACAATACTGTTCTAGCCAAACCATTCATCATTTTGGCCACAGTGCATAGTGAATTGAGATGAGACAATGGACTCATCATGAGGCCAATACCATCATGCTGAAAACCAAAGAACTTGTAACATGTCCAGATTATATTTTTGAATCCTAGTATTTTTTTTTAATGGCTGAAATCTCATGTGCTGATGAATTTTGAAAACATTTAAGTTAAGAAAAAAAAAGATAAAGTACAATTTTTTAAAAAGTTCATGAGTTCTGGGGCATGTTCTGATAGTGAAATAGCTATAATTTAAGCTACCTATCTTTATCCTATAATTAGAAAACCATAGAAAAAAACACTTTTATTAACCATGCATATCTTGGAATACTTCATACAATCCCACTGTCATCTGGACTAAAGGCTGGATTTGACTATTTCTTTTGGAAGCCTCCTATTTCCTTTGGGTTCTTATAAAGCAATCAAAGTTCTTAGCAATGCTCTACCTCTCAAATTAAAATTTTGTTTCATTTATAAGGATATGAGGCCATGCAAATAATAGGGGAGGGGGAAATGTCAGGTTAATTGCATGAAAGCAGAGGTTCATATTTTAATTAAGCTTTAAGTGGAGTTCCTTAATTGCTGTTTGATTTTTGCCTTCAGATATGATATCAAGCTGTTTAAAGGATACCTTTACTGATTAAATAATAACAATAGCAACTTAGCAATGATTCAAGAGCCAGAGAAGCTTAATGATATGCACATCTTTCTCCTTCAGAATAGCTTTCAGTAGACTCAATTTCATCATCTTATTCAGTAGTATTTATGTGCAGGAACAACCCAATATCTCTGCTGCCCTAGGTGTGAATTTGCATGACAGTGCAGTCCATGAATAGTTTACCAATTGCTTTTTCATTAGTAGTAAATTATCAGAGTGACCATGAGATGGGAGATCAGAGGTTGAAGAAAAGTTTGAGATTTTAATTGAGGAACCACTAATTTGCCATTCAGCTTCTTAACCACATCAGGCCAATCAAAGGGAATTGACTCTAGTTAAGCAGAGCAGCAAACAGTTTAAGAAAAAAACTATTTGGGGTTTTGGAGATATATATTTCATTCGTTGTTCTGTTTCTTTCCTGCAGTATTATCATTTTTCATCCTTATCTTGTTTTGTAATATAGAAATTTCTATATTTGGACATGATTTTGTTATTTGTATTGTGTAACAATCAATTAAAAAAGTAAAAAACAGAAAGCCTGATTGCTTAATAAAAACTTACCATTGAACAGTTGAATGTTGTCTGCCAACATTCTGAAAGGTTGAACAAAAATCTGAAAAGCTGAATCCTTAACATTTACATCATTAATGTTATTCATCTTCTAATGCCGTTCATATACTTAATATTTTATTTTTCTCACAAAACATTTGTTATTTTCCATGCTTTTCAAATCTTGATTAAATCTCAGCTGATATTTATACAGATACGATATCAAAATACACTATGTCATGAGATTGTGTTCCCAAGACGAATAGGGCTCAGTGCTTCTGGGACATAAATGAGATGTATTCCTCAACTTACAACAGTTCATTTAGTGACTGTTCAAAATTACGTCACTGAAAAAAGTGACTTATGACTGTTTTTCACACAAGCATTGCAGCATCCCTGTGGTCACATGATCAAAATCCAGATGCTGGCAACTGACTCATATTTATGACAGTCACAGTGTCCTGTGATCTCCTATTGCAACCTTCTGACAAACAAAGTCAATGGGGAAGCCCAGATTCACTTAACAACTATGTTACTAATTTACCAGCTGCAGTGATTCAACCATGGCAAGAGAAGACGTAAAATGGGGCAAAACGCACTTAAATGTTTCATTTAAAAGGGCCTTGGTGGCTCAGGCTGTTAATTGCCTGCACTTAAGTTCCAGCTGCCTACAACTGCTGTAGGCTCGAATCCCACCAGGCTCAAGGTTGACTCAGCCTTCCATCCTCTCGGGGTAGGTAAATTGAGGACCCAAGATTGTTGGGGGCAGTTAGCTGACTTTGTAATAAGCAGGCATATACAATGGAATGAAGGCTATTGCTGAGCACACTGGGTTGTATCCCAAAAATTGTAAGCCACCCTGAGTCTCCGGAGAAGGGCGGCATATAAATGTAATTTAAAAAAAAATTAGCAACAGAAAGTTTGGGCTCAATTGTGATTGTAAGCTGAGGACTACCTGAGTAATTAATTATGTATAGCTAATCTCTCAAAATTGCCACATCTCGTGCATTATACCAGCAATGACTTTATCTTTCTTAATAGACTTAGGCTGATGGTAGCATGTTATGTAGTACACTGTTTCCTACCCTACCATAGCACAGAATATGAGGGCAATAACCACAACACCATCCACTCAACTTACAGCCAACTACCTAGTTCTATTGCTTATAAATAAAAAGTAAACTTCTCCTTGAATCAAGGCCAGTCCCTAGTGACCTCATAGATACAAAAATGAAACATTTTTGCAACAATATGGACATAATTTCCATTACCACATTCTATTTTTTCCCCTTTTGTTTAACCATCTTATATTCTCAGTACTTCTTCCCCAAGTACAACCAAGGTCCAAACCGCTTTCACTTTTCAAGATCACCCAAGGTTTAGCTAGCTGTTGCCATCTGCTGCAACATCTATGAACAATAGCTTCATTTTTAAGACCCTCTATTAGTTTCATTGCAAGAATATTAAAGTATTTTTACAGAATTGAATGTTTACGCAATGCTCATAAATGTGAATGGGATGACAAGAACAGATCTGACACATTTAAATAT
The DNA here is from genome assembly GCA_009733165.1 of Naja naja. Lineage (NCBI taxonomy): Eukaryota > Metazoa > Chordata > Lepidosauria > Squamata > Elapidae > Naja > Naja naja. The sequence continues at coordinate 133,125,267 of CM019151.1, read as the reverse complement.
AGCTGCCAGAAGTTCTGAAGCAAGTTTCTGAATGACCATAATTAATATCTGATACAAATTTGGGTTTTGCAGTTTTCAATGACATATATATATCAGCTAATATATATATATATATAGCTGGGACTTTACTGCTGGGACTTAGATCTTTGCAGTGTAAAATATTTAACTAAAGACTGTGTTTACATTGCCACAAGGGACCACTTACTCAGTAAACAGCTGTTTTGGGCAATTACTCTCTTAAATAGCAAATAAAAAGGAATATTTAGCTTGATAAATAAAATGGATACTAACTCTAGTGCCATAAAAATCTCCTGCATTTTAATAATAGTTTGCATTCAATTTAACAAAACAGAATTTACTTTCAGTTCTTTTTTTTTCAACCAAAAAGATAGTACTTAGTGAATTTCCTATGAATAAAGATTGATACAGTTAGCTTACAACAGTTAGTGTCTGTTCAAAGTTACAATGGCACTGAAAAAAGTGACTTATAAAAATGCTTAATAAAATTTATTTTTTTTAAAGTGACTTATGATTATTTGTTACATTTATGACTTTTGAGGATCTCCATGATCATATATAGAATTCTTTATTGGCCAAATGTGATTGGGCACACAAGGAATTTGTCTTGGTGCAATTGCTCTTAGTATACATACAAGAAAAGATAAATTCGTTAAGAGTCAGGTACAACACTTAATGATAGTCATAGGGTACGATAGGCAATCAAATCATACTAGGGAACAGTCAATATAAATCATAAGGATACAAGCAACAAAGTTACAGTCATACAGTCACAAGTGGGAGGAGATGGGTGATAAGGAGTGATGAGAAGATTAATAGTAATAGCAGTGCAGACTTTGTAATAGTTGAACAGTGTTGAGGAAATTATTTGTTTAGCAGAGTGATAGCTTTCAGGAAAAAACTGTTCTTGTGATCATGTGATCAAAATTCAGATACTTGGCAACTGGTTCATACTAATGACTGTTGCTGTGTCCCAAGGTCACATGATCACTTTTTGCGACCTTTTGACAAGCAAAAGCAATGGGGAAGCCAATTCATGTAACAATCACGCGACTAACTTAACAACTGCAGTGATTCATTTAACAACTGTGGCAAGAAAGAACTTAAAATGGGGCAAAACTCACTTAACAAATGTCTCACTTAGCAACAGAAATTTTGGGTTCAATTGTGGTCATAAGTTGAGGACCACCTGAATTCTTATATTTATTAAATTATGAATAGCCAAAGCTCAGTATGTAGGTATGAGTTTGTATGAAAATTATTCTTCAGTCATCTTTCCAAGAGCATGTACTGTGGCCTCCCTTGTTTCTTGATTTCAATTTAATCCAAAGAGAAGATATCCAAAAAATCTATTCTTATTGGACTTTTTCAGATCAGGAGCCCAAAGTGAAATCCTAGTGCAATTTAAAAATTTGTAGCAGTAAACAACACAAGCAATAGCACCTCCTACTACTTCCAACAATAAAATAAATCAAAATAAAAAAGTGTTATCACTTTGAAAACCTGATAGGAAAATATCTCAGATAATTCAGAAACAAAAACATTGTAAGTCATTTGAGAACTTGTAAAGAAAACTGATGCAGGATTAACTATATCCATATTTTTCACAAATCAAATAGTGGATGACATTCTTTAATGAAATTATCCAGAATAAAACTTTCTGCTGCTGTGAGGATGTCCTTCTCACAATGTGCACTTTGCATGGAAATTTTCATTAATGTACAGGTGAAACTCGAAAAATTAGAATATCATGCAAAAGTTCATTTATTTCAGTAATGCACCTTAAAAGGTGAAACTAATATATGAGATAGCCTCATTACATGCAAAGCAAGATAGTTCAAGCCATGATTTGTCATAATTGTGATGATTATGGCGTACAGCTCATGAAAACCTCAAATCCACAATCTCAGAAAATTAGAATATTACATGCAATCAATAAAACAAGGACTGTACATAGAGCAATACCAGACCTCTGAAAAGTATAAGCATGCATATGTACTCACGGTCATTGAATCAGGTTTTGGTGCTTTTGGCAGTGTGGGCAGGTGCCAAGTCCTGCTGGAAAATGAAGTCAAGCATCCCCATAAAGCTCATCTGCGGAAGGAAGCATGAAGTGCTCCAAAATCTCCTGGTAGATGGCTGCGTTGACCCTGGACTTAATGAAGCACAGTGGACCAACACCAGTAGATGACATAGCTCCCCAAATCAACACAGACTGTGGAAACTTCACACTGGACTTCAAGCATCTTGCAGTGTGTGCCTCTCCATTCTTCCTCCAGACTCTGGGTCCTTGATTTCCAAATGAGATGCAAAAGTTGCTCTCATCAGAAAAGAGGACTTTGGACCACTGAGCAACAGACCAGGTCTGTTTTTCTTTAGCCCAGGTAAGATGCTTCTGACGTTGCTTGTTGTTCAGGAGCGGCTTGACAAAAGGAATACGACATTTGAAGCCCATGTCCAGGATCCATCTGTGTGTCGTGGCTCTTGATGCACTGACTCCAGCCTCAGTCAACTCCTTGTAAAAGTCCCCAACAATTTTGAATGGCCTTTTCCTGACAATCCTCTCCAGGCTGTGGTCATCCCTGCTGGCTGTGCACCTTTTTCTTCCACACTTTTCCCTTCCACATAACTTTCTATTAATGTGCTTTGATACAGCACTTTGGGAACATCCAACTTCTTTTGCAATTACCTTTTGAGGCTTTTCCTCCTTATGGAGAGTGTCAATGATGGTTTTCTGCACAACTGTCAGGTCAGCAGCCTTTCCCATGATTGTGATTCCTACTGAACCAGACTAAGAGACCATTTAAAGGCTCAGGAACCCTTTGCAGGTGTTATGGCTTAATTAGCTGATTAGAGTGGGACACTTTGAGCCTAGAATATTGTACCTTTTCACAATGTTCTAATTTTCTGAGATTGTGGATTTGGGGTTTTCATGAGCTGCAAGCCATAATCATCCCAATTATGGCAAATCACGGCTTGAACTATCTTGCTTTACATGTAATGAGTCTATATCATATATTAGTTTCACCTTTTAAGTTGCATTACTGAAATAAATGAACTTTTGCACGATATTCTAATTTTTTGAGTTTCACCTGTATGCTATGCACATTTATAAATACAAATATAACAATTATGCCACCTTGATTTGATCCTTAAAAATTATATTTCTGCCCATTTTGTTTGGGTGTGAACACTGTATTACCTTCCAAGGTTCACTTACATGATATCTGACAATCAATCAAATATACTGTTATATCAAATAAGCTAAAAAATATAACAAAAATAATAGGTGTGTATTATATTGAGCTAAATACAAATCAAATTGAATTGCTGAAGCACAAAGTGAATAACAAAGACCTTTGCAAATTAGCAAACCTGTATTGTACAATCATTAGGCTTTTATGGAGGTTTGGGCTTTGGAAGATAGCAGAATGGTAGAAACTGTTACTGGAGAAAAAAACAATTTATATTGCTTTTGTGCTCTGTAAAAGTTCTAGAACAGAGACCAGAGGAAGGTCTACAGTTCCAAGACCAGGTGTGTGTGTGTGTGACCGCTGTATGCCTCATTAGTTGCTGTATAGTATAATGGAATCTGGGAAGAAACCTCAAAGTTGAAGAAATTGATTACAAAGACACTGCAAAAGTGTCTTATGCCAGTATGACATCCAGCCAATGAAAGTAGAACCTGCAGCTACTGACAGAACCCCTGGTGTTCCCAGTACATGAAGCCTCCACTGGCTAACAGTGGACTACTAGTGCTCCTGCTGTGCTTCCAGACTGGAATTGCAAAGCCATCTCCATGTCCACAGATGAATTGCACAACAGAGTGTCTTCTTTGAACCTGGATGACTACCATATTAAAATAATTTTTTTTAAATGCTCACCTCAATCCCATTTATATCGCACCGTTTTACAGTGGTTCTCCTCCTACCTCTTGGGCCACTCGCAATCAGTGTTGGCAGGGGGGCAGAGGTCGAGCCCAAGGCCCCTCACTTGTGGGGTGCCTCAGGGGTCGGTCCTCCCGCCACTCCTGTTCAACATCTATATGAAACCGCTGGGTGAGATAATCTGTGGCTTCAGGGTGAGGTATCACCAATATGTGGATGATACCCAGATTTACATCTCCACCCCGTGCCATATCAGTGATGCCCTCCCCGTGATGTCCCGTTGTTTGGATGCGGTGCGGATCTGGGTAGGAAGGCAGGAACAGGCTCTGACTCAACCCGGCCAAGACTGAGTGGCTGTGCGTACCAGCATCTCGGATTACTCAGGATCTACCACCTTTGGTCATGGGGGGAGAGGTGTTGCCCCCCGTGGAGAGGGCGCGCAACCTGGGTGTCCTCCTGGATGCACAGCTTGATTTGAAGGAGCAGGTGGGAGCTGTGTCCAGGGGGGCATTTGCCCAGGTGCGACTGGTTCACCAGTTACTCCCTTACCTGAGCCAAGATGCCCTGCGGACAGTCACTCACGCACTCATCACCTCCCGACTCGACTACTGCAATGCCCTCTAATGGGACTTCCCTTGCGGACCACCTGGAGGTTGCAGCTGGTGCAAAATGCAGCCGCGTGGGTGGCGATAGGGGTGTCCTGATACTCCCATATTATACCCCTCCTGCACGGCCTGCATTGGCTGCCAGTTGCCTTCCGGGTGAGATTCAAGGTGTTGGTGACAACCTATAAAGTCCTATATGGCTTGGGTCTGGGGTACTTGTGGGAGCGTCTCCTGCCGGCATCGCATTCTGATCACCCAGTATGCTCCCACCGACAGGGCCTCCTTGGGATACCATAGACTAGACATTGTCAGTTGGCGGTGCCCAGGGGTAGGGCCTTCTCTGTGGGAGCACCCACCCTTTGGAACCCTTTGGAACCAATGCCTTCGTTTGGCCCCCAATCTCCGCTCCTTCCGCCGTGACCTCAAGACCTGGCTCTTCGAACAGGCCGGTCTGGACTAACTGAAGGGGGGTGGGTTTGTTCTTAGCGATTTTAAATTTTAATTGATTTTTATTGTTAGACTTGTATTTAGTTTAATTCTTTTTTATTGTAAATTTGTATGGTTTTTATTTTGTTAGCCACCCTGAGTCCTTAGGGAGAGAGGGCGGCATACAAGTTTAATAAATTATTATTATTATTATTATTATTATTATTATTATTATTATTATTATTATTATTATTATATTGAGCTATTTTGTAAATTGCACCAAGACTAAATCCCATAGTCACTATGTGGTCCTAAAAGTAACCATTTGCTGAATTTTCCTGTGGCACAGAATTTACAGTAAAGTGTGAATGTTGTCTTGTGTTGTGTTTTTTTACAGAACATGCTCACTTATATCCCCCTGCTTGTTTGTGGATTTTTTTAGATAGTGATTTAGTTGAATTGATTTTGTCATATTCTTCTGCGCAGTTTCTTGGGAGAAAACGAAATTAGAGGAAAAAAAGAATTTGCCACTAGTATTGTCACAGCATTGTTTTTGTGCCTTTTGGAAGTCTTGGCATTGTATACTACCTTAGACCCAGAGGCTGGCATGTACCGAAATTCTTTGTAAAAGATTAGCCAAAGGTAAGAACTGCCATGACTATGTGAGTTTATTTTTATTACATTGTGTCTGATAATGACTGCTAGCATTAGTCAGAAAAAATACTGTACTACTTAGTGACTTCTGGTTCTTTTTCCATTATAGACTTTTCTTTTTAGTGTATTCCTGCAAGTACAGGGTTCTAATATGATTTTTCCCTACAATGTCAGTCATACTTTTATGCCTGATAATATGATAATAAATTAAAATCAGTGACAGTGGTGGGATTCAAACATTTTACTACCGGTTCTGTGGGCATGGCTTGGCTTGGTGGGTGTGGTTTGGTTTGGTGGGCATGGTTTGGTGGGCGTGGTTTGGTGAGCATGGTTTGGTGGACATGGCAGGGGAAGGATACTGCAAAATCTTCTTTCCCTTCCCACCCCCTAACCTGCTTTCCAGTTTCATTCTCCTGTGCAGGGCAACAAAAGAAGACCCAGCCGATCAGCTCAAACTCGGGAGGCAGAGAATAGATGGGGGCAGGACCAGTCAGAGGTGGTATTCCAAACTACTCAAAATTTCTGCTACAGTTCTCTGAACTACTCAAAATGTCCATTACTGGTTCTCTAGAACTGGTCAGAACCTGCTGACTTACCTTCACTTACCTCTCTGGTAAGTGAAACAAGAAATTAAAGTGTTCTGCAGGTTCTTTCCCAAGCAGGTTTTTTCATACAACCCAATTACTTTTAAATTGAGACTCTGCTGTATTTTTAGACTATTACCAAAATAAGTTAGCTAATAAGCCTGTACTCTAGAAGATCCTCTTCCACAGCAAACAGAGTAAATCTGACCACAGCAAACCAGTAGAAATTCTGATCACAAGAAAACAGAATCAATAAAAGTGCATCGCATACATAAAATCAAAACAGATATACTTACCAAGATCTGGGTTTCTGGTATTCCGTCTTATTTTTCCTTCATAATTTAGACTAATTTAATTTCTTGCAAAGAACTGCTGCATTTTATCTGATTCTCACTTTTAAAATCTTAGAACGACCTCATGTGGATTGATAAAATTAGTCAAATGGGGCAGGCATTTTTCAAGAATCTGCCAACATTTAATACAAGATTATTGTATCTAGACAACTTAATTATCTAACTCTACTCACTGTTCATCTAGTGGTTCTAAATAAAATTATACATTAAGATGAAATGAATATCATGGTTTGTTATCTTCATATTTCAGCAAAATTAAGCTCATTTAGGATTTCAGAGTTGCCCAGTATCGTATCAATGTTAGCAAAAACATTCACCAAAATAATGGTATGTTGTTATGAAAATCTATAGCAGTCTTGCTTCTGGAAGTGTGAAGGGTATATACAAATAGAAAAGGATGTTTATATTTTATTTATCTTTTTTGCACAATAACCTATAATGAATTTCAAAGGCCTTGTGTGAAAAAAATAGCAAAATTACCTATTAATAAAACCAGAGTGCATCATCATCATTATCTCTTCAGGCAGCCATGATGAGCGTAGTTGTCACATACAGAACATTTGGTGGAATTTTCATTATCCTTTAGAGTTTCATAGCATATAAAGCATGTGCAGGAGTCTTGTGGTTCATTGGTGGGGATTTCTTTCTCTTTAGGATGTGGTTTGGCATTGGATTTTTTTCCTGGCATGGTAGGTTTGTTGAGATAGTACGTTATTAAATTGCTTAATGAAACAATTTTGGGTAATCAATATAGCCAATATCACACCAATTAATCAATTACAATAATCTCTCTAGTCAAATAATTATGCTAAGCAACAATCAGCCTAATCAATTAATTACACTAATCGCTAATCACACTGTTCAATTTATTTATTTATTTATTTATTTATTTGAACTTATATGCCGCCCCATCTCCGAAGACTCGGGGCGGCTTACAACTAAAACAGGAAACAATAAATACTTAAAAAATGATTAAATTAGATTATAAGTCCAAACATTATAAAACCTTAAAACCATCCCTCCCCAAAGGGGTCACAGCCCGGTTGGTCAAATAACCAGGTCTTTAACTCACGGCGAAAGGTGCGGAGGTCAGGGGCCAGGCGGAGCTCCAAAGGCAGTTGATTCCAGAGGTCAGGGGCCGCGACAGAAAAGGCTCATCATCGGGGAACCGCCAGCCGGCATTGGCCTGCCGACGGGACCCTGAGGAGTCCTTGCCTATGGGCTCGCACAGGGCGACTGGTATTTGATATTGGAAGAAGACGCTCCCTTAAATATTGAGGACCCATGTCATGAAGGACTTTGTATGTTAACACCAAAACCTTGAATCTCACCCGCAGCGCAACCGGTAACCAATGCAGGCCGCGCAGGAGGGGGTCGTATGGGAGAACCGGGTAACTCCCATCACCACCCGCACCACCGCATTCTGCACCAGCTGCAATCTCCGGATGGTATGCAAGGGCAGTCCCAGATAGAGAGCGTTGCAGTAGTCGAGCCTAGAGGTAACAAGGGCATAAATCACTAATTTTACTAATCAATTCAATTACATGAATTTTTTACACTAATCAGTAATCACACTATTTGCACTAAACACTCTAATCACACTAATCAATTAAAACAATAAATCAATTAAACCATTGATAAATTAATTATTTTATAGAAATTGATTATCTAATCATTGATATAAGTAATGAGGTAGAAAAGTTATAAGTTTTGAGGTAATGAAGTAATCAGTGTTTAATTATTAAAGTAATGAGGCAGTATTGAGAGTCAGCAATTAAAGGGTTAATTGCTGCTGATATCTGATCCACAGAGTGAAGAAAGACTCTGAGGAGGGCTTTTCAGCTGACAGAAAATCTCCACTCAGGGAGTCTTTACCCAGGGAATCTTGGTGAGGTAGAGGTGGAAGGCATGTGGTTTCTTTTTGTTTGAAATGGCTTCAAGTGATTGATTTTTGGTGATTTAAATGGAGACTGTAGGGTCTATCTATTCTTAGTGAGTCTCCTCAGTTCTTCATAATTCACAGCTGTTCATTTCCCCCCTTCCCCTTCTTCTCCACAGCAATCGAAAGAAGCAGCGATTGAGCGGAGAGCTCTTCGTGCACTTTCTTTCCCCTCCTTTCCGTCTTACTTGCAATCCATATGGTTAGAAAACTTGAGCTATGTCCACCAACAGGAACCTCAAGCAAGTGAAGATCGAGAACAGTCACCTCCAATGAGCATGGGGGGCTCATCAAAATCAGATTTTGAGCAGTCTTGTCTTTACCCTTGTAATTATTCTTAGGAAGGCAGCATTCATTTTGCTTTACAGTTAAAAAAATAAGAAAGCCCTTAGGGGAAACAAAAAATTATCAATAAAGTTCCTCCTTTACTTCTGACATACAGGCATGCCCACCCAAAGTTCACCTTTGCTTATTCTTTCAGCTTCTTCTTTCAGTGAATAAGTAAATGAGAACATTTTGTTGCTTATCTGCTAGATTGCTCTTGGGATGCTTCCAAACAAAAGAGATATTGGAAGGCACGGATAGCCAATGGTGTAACAATTAGACTCTTATATTGGGAAATTAGGAAACCAACGTTTAAATCCCCACACAAGAATTTACATCCAACCCTCTCATAAAACTCATTGCAAAACTAAAAATGGAAGGTCATACAATTTGCTCTGCTTAGAACAATAAATATAAGATATTGAAGAATATAGAATAATTCTCAGGAGAATTGAAAATGGAACCTATTATCATCTGTACACTTGATAAAATGTTGTAAGGCAGAATAATTGCAAAGAAAAGGAATCCTTCTCTAAAAGAGCTCTTAGTTTCAAAGAAAAATCAAAAGCACTGGTATATGAACAACAATTTGGAAATTCAACCTTGCAGTCACTATGTTGAGTAAACTGTGCCCCAATTGTTTTCTCAATGATTTGTAGAACAACAAAATAAAAATTTCTTTATTACACAGAGCGAGTGAGATCCTATGTCAGATTCTAGTACACAAATAAGTAAACAAAATATGCTTCAAGTCTGTCTGCTCTGGTATACATCACATGAAAACTTATTCTAAATTAACTATTCAATAACCTCTCTCTACACCTTCTCTTATGCTGCACTTACACAACATTTCCATTTCTGAGCTCCAGAAATTTGGATGGTCAACTAGATCACTGCAAATAAACTGAAAAATATTTCTCACTGTTGTTTTATAGCTTTTGCGACCGAAATCAGATTGCCTATATTTACCAGCTATTCATATTTTGTTTACAATATGATAACGGAAACCAGTGAATATATCATATCAGTCATTTATTTCACTTATTTCATTGAGAACTGGGCTTAATACCTGCAAATTTACTTACACTTGTGTTTTTTCAAGGGCCCCTAATCATCTGATATTGTTTGATGAATGGCTTGATTAGTGGGTTTCATCATCATCATCATCATCATCATCATCATCATCATCATCTCTGCCCTTCACTAAAGCCCCCAAAAAGGAAACTTTAAAGATATTGATACCACACAGATATTTCTATATATTTCTATGGAAAAGAGTTCCACCATTAAAGACTTTATAGCGGTGGAGATTCCATTCCATTCTCTCAGTGGGTTAAAATCAGCCTTCAGCAATGTTCTTGTGAAAGTGGTTGACATAAGACTGGACAACAGGAATCCTGGGGGAGAAATAGATACAGTTCAAGTCTGGCAGCTACTCCCATCGAAAGCTGACATAACACATTCCCATTGCCACTATCACCATTACTTTCAGTTTACAATATAGCAAACTGCTGTGCTGAAAATCCCAGCAAAATACCACACAGAGAGAGACCTTCTGTCAAGTCACAACACAAAAGCCTGAACATCCAATAGCTACAAACCATACCACTACTCAACAACCACAATCCAATCCACAAAAAAACATAAATCAAAAAAATAATGATATCCCAACCCTCATCAGAGAAGCTGTTGAGTGTGAATGGAAGCATCCAAATGCCATCTTATTCAGTCTAGAGAACATCAATAACAATGATAACATCACAATTCTCCACCACATCATCAGTGACTACCAAGCATCAACCATTTCCCCTAATGAAATACTTGATCATGTTGCCAACTTCAAAAGCCGATACAAAAATTTATGCCACAAGATATAGACTGAATACACCAATTATCACATTAAACAAGAGGAAAACCTTCTACACACCAATTCCACCTGCACTTTTTACAATTTTGTAAACAATAAACTAAAAGACTCAAGGTCCATCCCACCCCTGAAAGGACCTAATGGTAAAGACTGTAACAATGACACCATTAAAGCAACATTCTTTGGCTCAGTATTTATAAACAGCAATGGATCATGCCCAGTATTTCCTAGTCGAACCACAAACAACTATAATGATCTAATAAATATAGATTTTACAGAAGACAATGCTGAAAAAGCACTATGCAATCTAAAACCATCTCTATCTATTGGACCAGTCGAAATATGTGCCTACTTCTTAAAAAAGCTATCCACTGCCATAGCCAAACCGCTAAGCATAATCTTTGAAAAATCATTCAGGACCAGCTCCTTGCCAAACCTATGGTCACTAGCCACAGTCATCCCCATTTTCAAAAAGGGAGACCCCAGCTTAGTTGAAAATTACAGTCCAATCTCCTTATGCTGCATCACCTGTAAAGTCATGGAATCAATTATTAACCAATCCATTGTCCTCCACTTAGAGACAAACAACCTACTCTCTAATAAACAATTTGGTTTCAGAAAAAACTATCCTGTAATCTGCAACTCTTACACTGCAAAAACATATGGACTACACAACTCGATCAGGGCAAACCAATAGATGCAATCTACATAGACTTCTGTAAAGCCTTTGATTCAGTAGTACACGACAAACTACTCCTAAAACTAAAATCTTATGGTATCTCTGGACACCTGCATAATTGGATAGAAGCATTCCTGTCAAACAGAAAACAAATGGTCAAAATTGGAAACGTCCTTCCAAATTCTGTACCTGTCAACAGTGGTGTCCCTCAAGGCAGTGTTCTAGGTCCAACTCTCTTCATACTCTATATAAATGACCTCTGGATCATATTAAGAGCAATTGCGTTCTCTTCGTTGATGATGTAAAGATATTAAACACCACAGATCATTCTGCTACCCTTCAAAAAGACCTTGACTATATATCAGAATGGTCAAACAACTGGCAACTCAACAAATAAATGCTCTGTCTTACATATTGGCAAAAATAAATCAGAAAATAAAATACAAGCTGAATAGTCAAGACCTTGTTGATGATTCAAACTCTGTCAAGGACCTTGGAGTACTCATCTCAAATGATCTAAGTGCTAGAGCCCACTGTAACTACATAGCCAAAGAGGCATTAAGAGTTGTTAAGATAATCCTACGTAGCTTTTTCTCTGGTAATATCACACTACTAACTAGAGCATACAAAACATTTGCTAGACCAATACTTGAATACAGTTCACCAGTCTGGAACCCACATTACATATCTGATATTAACACAATTGAGAAAATCCAGAAATATTTCACAAGAAGAGTTCTCCATTCCTCTACTCATTGCAGAATGCCTTATGCCACCAGACTCGAAATTCTAGACCTAGAAAACCTAGAACTACGCCATCTTTGGTCCTATCTAAGTATAGTATATAAAATCATACATTGCAATGTCCTATCTGTCAATGAATACTTCAGCTTCAACCATAACAATACAAGAGCACACAATAGATACAAACTCATGGTTAACCACACTAAATTTGATTGCAGGAAATATGGCTTCAGCAACAGAGTGGTCAATGTCTGGAATACTCTACCTGACTCTGTGGTTTCTTCCCCAAACCCCAAAAACTTTAACCTTAGACAGTCTACTATTGACCTCACCCCCTTTTTTTAATTACATTTATATGCTGCCCTTCTCCAAAGACTCAGGGTGGCTTACAATTTTTGGGATACAGCCCAGTGTGCTCAGCAATAGCCTTCATTCCATTGTATATGCCTGCTTATTACTAAGCGGCATTTTTACAAGGTCAGCTAATTGCCCCCAACAATCTTGGGTCCTCAATTTACCTACCCCGAGAGGATGAAAGGCTGAGTCAACCTTGAGCCTGGTGGGATTCGAGCCTACAGCAGTTGTAGGCAGCTGGAACTTAAGTGCAGGCAATTAACAGCCTGAGTCACCCCTTTCCTAAGAGGTCTGTAGGGGCATGCATAAGCACACCAAAGTGCCTACTGTCCCTGTCCTATTGTTTCTTTTATTTTCTTATATGTATCCATGTATTTATAACTATGTTTATAGTTATAACTATTATCTTGTAAGCAATTGACTAATCAAATAAATAAATAAATAAAATAAGTCCAGCATGCACCAGCAATTCTTAGGACGTGCTATTCCACAGCCCTCCATAGTAACTCATAGTACTATTTCTAAAGTGAGGATATCATCTTACATTTCAAGTATTCTGAGGTTTTAATAGTAGTATAGCTGGGTAGAGAAATTGGCAGTTATAGGAGTTTTCTGGGCACAATCAAAATTTCAAAAACTTGTCACAAAGTGACTTTGCAAAAAGGATGAAAGTTTGCCTATCTACAAAATAGCTGCTATGGATATTCACAAAACATTCAACCCTCTAGCTCAAGCTTTATCCTTTGTTTCCAGGACAAATAAAGAGACTTCCAAATAAAATACTGAGCTCCAACTACCCCCCTATGTATTGTTTGAGATCATATACTGCCCTAACTTTACTTATAAAATTGGAGGAAATCTTCCTTGATCTATCACCACCACCACCACCAAAAAATCCTTGGGATTTAAATTAAGAAGATTTGGAAGCATTCTTGGAGATAAACATTACTTTACTTGGATGGCATCTTTTTCTGAAGTAAATATCCTTTTCCTATCCTTTTTCTTAATTTAAAAAAAACCTTAAAAATAAAATAAAACTAAGATAAACCAAAGGGGATATCAGGCTTAAAGGAGATGTCTGCAAGTTGGTTTCCATTTGGTTTCCATTGTACATTTGTCCCATATGCAATATAAATTGCATTTTGATAATTATAAAACTTTAAGATGTCTAATAAGTTTTGTATATATTATTTGTTTGTTATATTTAAAGCCAGTCTTTTTTCCAGGTGGTATACATAGCATTTTCCACCCACTCACAATAGCCCAACTGTGAGATAGATTTGAGTTGAAAGAATGATTCATCGAAAGTCATCCAGTGAATTTCCATGCCAAAAGGTGACTTAAACTTGGGACTCCCCAATCCTAGTTATATTCTAATCATAATACTCTCATCTACAATGTGTTCTTCTTCCCATACCACAGTATTTATACAGTTCCTCTTGTTATTAGGCTTATTATATAACTGAGAAATAAGTAATGTAGATGCTTCCATTTAAAAAGAATTAAACTAGTTTTTAAACAAAGTTGATAAGAAAGTTTTCAAATTATATCTTTATCTTTCTGCCATTCAAAAGTGTCAAACTCTTAATAATTTTTTTTAATTGGTTGTCACTATTGCACCTGTAACACAGACTCCTCTGTCAAACACTGTTAGAATTATCTTCTATTTGTTGACAATAATTGGCAAATTGTCACCTTTTCTGTGCTTAGAAAATGCTAAGTAATCAATATTGAAAAAAGATCAGATGTAAGATAGAAAGGTGTGAATCAGTCTGTCTGTTCAAATGTACAGAAAAAAAATATCAAACTGGAAGAATATTGGTTGAACAAATCAGATAAACTATTCAGCTTCTTCAATAAGGTGGAGGAAGTTGCAGTAATGGCATCAGAAAACAATGGGTATGATTGAAGTAAGTTAAACATTTTCATGTGGCATTGATTTTAGAGAAGCTAGTTAACTACAGTATGTGCTTATATTTTTCCAAGGAAAATCAATGAAATGAAAAAGTATTAACTTTGGCTCAATCTTATTAATGTTTCTTTTCCCAGCTTTACTAATGTTTGTAAGGCATCCAGAAAGTATCCATGATATCAATCACTCCGAAACATATTCTCTCCAATTGATTTATTAGAAACAGATCTGGTACGTCTAAGGCATTTCCCAAAGTGAAAGAATTTTCGCGTGCGCGCTACACAGAATCTACCCTTTTTCTCCTCCCACTTCTACACTTCATAAATCACAAGAACAAATTAACTGCAACTGGAATTTCTTAGTACAACATACAGAATAACCTTGAACTTGTCAACTCCTCCACCCCCCTTTCCATTATGTTGGCAGCTGAATTTCAAAGCTGACAGGCATCCCCCCTTGAAAACTCCTCCTCCTAAAAGAAAACAAAATGCAAAACAGATACAGGGGTTAAAACATTGTCCTTAACCCCCTTTCCCCCCTCCACAAGGACCTTCGGTTTGTGGGGGAAATCCTCATGGAATTGGTTAACCAATTGATCAGCGTGAACAGCTCAACTCTTCACCCAACTAGCATCTGAGAGGGGGTATCCTTTCCATAAGATCAAATATTGCAATCGGCCACGGTGTAATCTAGAATCGAGAATTTTTTGAATTTCATAATGTGTTTCCCCCTGTACCATTAACGGTTTAGGGGAGCAATTGGCAGTGGTCTTATCATTGATGTAGTAGCTGGTTTTAGTAAACTACAATGGAACACTGGATGAATTTTCCCTAATAGTCGAGGTAGACTTAATTGGACAGTGACCAGATTGATTATCTTTGAAATTGGGAATGGACCCAAGAATTTTGGACCCAGCTTTTTACTGGGCAGTTTCAACCTAAGATACTTGGTTGACAAATATACTTTGTCTCCTACTTTAAAAGGCGGTTGAAGGGATCTATGTTTATCTGCCTGTTTTTTATAATTTTTTGCAGCTTTGGTCAAAGCTTTTTTTGTATCTTCCCACCCTTTCTTTAATGAGTTCATCCATTCTGTTAGGGACATGGATGTGGGAGGTTGTCTAGGTAACTCTGGCCTCAGGACAAATTCCATTCCAGTTTTGATTTGGAATGGAGTCAATCCCATGCTGCTATGTACTGCATTATTGCAAGCAACCTCTGCAAAAGGTAATAACTCAGCCCAATTTTCTTGTTGATAATTTACATAGCATCTAATGTATTGTTCAATCATGGCATTAGCCCTCTCCACTTCCTCCGTTACAAGCAGGATGTTTTAATATTTGGGCTTGTTGTTGGTTTAATGGTTTTTTAAATATTTATTGTTCTGTGTTTTTAGTTGTGAGCCGCCCCGAGTCTTCGGAGATGGGGCGGCATACAAGTTCAAATATAAATAAATAAACAAACTGAGGTTTTCTGGACATAGCGTCTGCCAGTAAGTTTTTCCCTCCAGGGATATACTTAATATTGAAGCTGTGAAGAGGTGTCTTAAGGTCTCAAAAGCTTTCTGACAGTCCATAGTCCAAGCCAGGGGTTGACTCGGCTTTGGTTTGGTGGATGACAGGCCCATTTTTAATAGCTCCATTAACAGGAGAGCAACTTCAGCAAATGATGGAATGAATTGTCTATAGAAGTTGGCAAACCCCAAGAAACTTTGAAGTTGCTTTCAGGTTCTGGGGGGTTGCCAGTCCAGCACCACTTTCACCTTTTCAGGGTCCATTTCAATCCCCCGGTTGGATATTCAGTAGACTAAATAGTCCAGCGACTCTTTATGGAATTTGCATTGTGATAGTTTCACGTATGATTTGGTGGCTAGAAGTTTTTCTAGGACTTGTTGGACCAATTGAACATGTTCTTCCAGGGTTTCGCTGAAGATAAGGATGTCAATCAGGCATATGAGTAGCACCTCATTGATGAGCTTCATAAACACTGGAGGAGCCCCCTGAAGTCTGAAAGGCATGACTTTGAATTGGAAGCTACCCAGAAGGCAGTTAAAAGCTGTTTTCCATTCATCTCCCTCTTTGATGTGGACCCTGACCCTCAGCTTCCCTGAGATCTAGCTTGATGAATACCTTGCCCTTTGACAGGTGGTTCAATAAGTCCTTCATAAGGGGGAGAGGATACATGTTTTTGATGCATATGGCATTCACGTCTCTAAAGTCAACACACAATCTCAACGCACCATCTTTCTTCTCCTTGAACAACACTGGGGCAGCTAATCTTGATTTGGCAGGCTCAATAAACCCTTTTTCCAAATTGATGTCAATGTATTTCCTTAATTCAGTCATTTCAGCAGGCGTCATTGAATGCATCTTTGGTTTTGGTAATTTTGCCCTGGGCTCTAATTCTATGGCACAATCAGTGGCTTGATGGGGAGGTAAAACATTACACTCTTCTTCACTGAATGCTTCAGCCAAGTCTTTGTATTGGTTGGGTACTTGGGGGTTATCTGGGAGAAGGTGGGATGCTATGGATGCTGCTCAGGCTCTGGGTTCAAGCTGACTTGTGGTTTTGTAGTGGGCGGAAGAGGGAGCAATGGGCAATGAGGATTTTTCTGAATCCATCTTCCCATTTGATCATCAGGGCCCATTTGTCTAGCCAAGCAAGTCCCCGTATGATTGATTCTGACATCTTGAGGGCCACTATGAAGCGTATGAGTTCGCGATGGAGCCCTAATTCCATCTTGATCAATTCTGTCATTTGGTTGGCTGGGGTCCCCCCAATTAAAGTTCCATCCACTTGATCAAATCTGATTGGGCATTTTAGTGGGTTAGTCTTTATGCCCAATTGTTCAATGATAGGGAGTCTGATGAGACATCTAGAACACCCAGTATCAATGACAGCTTCTAACTCCCCGGCCTCCCCCATGTTTGGTACCACTAACTTGACCTTGACTGTAAAAGGTATGATGGGATCACTCACCATTGGGTCATCTTTGCAGGTCAGGTTCTCGGGGACATGGTGCCGGTCTGGTGGTCCGTTGCTCCCATCTGAACAGAGGGGGCTTTCCCAGCTGTGTTTGGCAAACCCGCCAATGCCCGGAGGTCTTCCTTGATTCTTCTGACCTCTAACAGCTGGATTAGACTTCGACTGCGGTACTTGTGGTACAGGAGCAGGGCCAGACAGTCTGCTGCTCAATGGCTGGCTTGGTCACAGCGGTAACATTTCAGCCCCCTGGTGGGTCAGGTACGAGCAGTTTCGGCTGGTCTGGTTGGCGGTCTCCTAGCCACAATTCTATTAGGTGGGGCCACCAGAAGGGGTTTCCTTTGTGGGTTGATGCTGCAATCTAAACTGAGGAGGCAGCATACCATGATTGTAAGGTCTCTGGGATTCCCCTAATTTCACAGGCCTTCTTTACTTCTGGATCAGTGGCAATTTTAAAGTAGTGTAAAGTCATTCTTTCAGGCTAATCCATGAGGTGGCTTGCAACCCTTCTAAAGTCCCAAATAAATTCTGATGGGTCGCTTGCCTTGCCTCATTTCCATTAATTTCTCTTCATTCTCTGCTACCTTGGATTTTCAAATCTGAGTCTTAATAATCGAATAAATCCGTTTACATCATGTAATTTGGGGGCTTTTTCATTGTGTAGTTGGGCCACCCAGTCTGAAGCATCCTCTTCATTCATCCCATCTGTTTTGGCTGTAACCAAATCTCGCTCTTTAGTGTATTGATCTCCAAATTGTTCTATATGGGATCAGATTCGAGTGAAGAAGTAATTGAAATGTTCATGGCGGCCATCGAATACAGCCTTAAAGGGTGTTTGGTCTGGCCTGGGTCATGGTTGGGGAGGTGGCACCTGCCAGGCCCCTGCAGGTTGAACTGGAAGAAAGGAACCGGCTGGTTGGTGTATGTAGGCTGGGTAGGCCCCCTGAAGCCTGGCTGGGTGGTGCCTCTCTGGAATAGGGGTCCCTGTGGCCTCGCTGCAGGTTGGGGTTGCATTTGTGGTTGCCAGGAGGAAGATGGGTGTGGCCTGGTTCCCTTGTCAGATGGAGGGGACGTGGCTGCTGTCTGTTGTCTAGGCAACCCCCCTTCAGACCAGGGCTGTGTTGGTGCTGGCTGCCATTGGCACTGAATCCACCCCTGGCCTGGATAAAATCCCCACCCTGGAGGGATACTCTCTGTAGGGGGCAAAATTCCTTTTTGGAAATGAGGGGATTGCCTCAGAGGCTGCAACACACCTCTGTCAGTTGATGCTTCTTGCTGGGCTCCTCCAACTGGCATCTATAGAGTTTCCTCATCCCTCACGATACTTGGGTAAGTGAACATGGGTGGTGTCAAGCTTCCACCCATCCAAACAGACTGTGAGACCAAGCCTGTCACCTTTAGTTTCTGGAACTGTTGATGTAAATCTGCCTCCAATGGACTCCCAGGATAAATCTTGGGTTTGTCTTCTTGAGAGATTTCTGACCCCAATTGTCTTTCTTCCCTCCAATCTGGCAGAATAGCAATATCCCTGGGGCTAGAAAAAGATTTCTCTTCAGACAGCTGGGTTACATCTGGGTTATAACAACTTCTTGAGTTGAAATGCTTAGGTATAGCTCCCAAATCTCTTTCATCTACTGCCATTCTGAAAGCATCCATCATCTCCTCCAAACCAGGGCTGTCAGATTCAGTTAATGTTCCGGAGGGAGGGCCCCCACACGACCCCTCCTGCAACTCTCCAATTTCGGCTGATTATTGATCTTTTTCCATCTCTGGGAAAAGACCTTCGGGGGACCAGCCAAACCCCTTCAAAAATAAAAGTGGACTTTGGAAAATAAATGTGAGGCATCCAGAAAGTATCCATAATATCAATCACTCCGAGACATATTCTCTCCAATTGATTTATTAGAAACAGATCTGGTACGTCTAAAGCATTTCCCAAAATGAAAGAATTTTCATGCGCTACACAGAATCTACCCTTTTCTCCTCCCACTTCTACACTTCATAAATCACGAGAACAAATTAACTGCAACTGGAATTTCTTAGTACAACATACAGAATAACCTTGAACTTGTCAACTCCTCCACCCCCCCTTCCCATTATGTTGGCAGCTGAATTTCAAAGCTGATAATGTTACCTATAAAAATTTGCATACCCATCAGGAAATGCAGGTGCAATCCTCATAAAATATCTGGCTTTGTAGAGACTGCTTCCTTTTTTAAAAATGTAGATAATGTTTGCATATAATGCAATACATCCAGCTCTTCTACCAAGAAATGTTGGTATAAATCGAGGGGTGTGATTCAACTGGTGTAACAAATAGTTTGGAGCATTTGCTACTGACCTTTTCCTGCAATCCCTGTGTGTTAACAGCTGGTGTGCCGCAATCCACTGTGCCCCATGAATCAGCTGAGTTGGAAAGAAGGATATAAATCACAGACTAGAGCTGGAGCAAACAGGTGGGCCCAACAGCTGATCATTGGAGTGAACCCAGCTGATCCTCAGAGCTACCAGTTCACCCAAACCTGTAGAATCCCACCCCTGTATAAATCCTATGAACTATAGTGATCAGTCATAGCTTTCTATAGATTCTATAGATTTCCAAAACCTGCCTTCTTTAAATTTGATGACTCAACAAGTGGTATTCGGTGGTCTATTGCTGTTCAGACAGAAACACTCCAGATAAACAGTAGAAATATGATTTATTTTCACAGCTTTTTATGCAAGACTAGCTTGGCAAGAATTAATTTTTCATATAATGTGATTGTTTTAATTTCTTGCCAACTACAAATAAAATGTTTTCTTCTTTACACCTTGTAATTATAAAATATTCTTTCTATTTTTTTCTTTCAGTGCTTAACATTTGGGCCAACAAATTCCTCATTTTATTTTCAAGTTTGTTATTGATTCATAACCAGATAATTCCTATTTTTTTTCAGAGAAATGTCAGCAAGAGAACTCATATTTGATCCTCCCTATCATTACTCAATCATAAATGTAATGTGATCCTTTACAGATCATTAATGGCTTTTATCCTGCCTTGTGGCAGTCTAATTATTTTAAACAAATATATAAAAAACAAAATGGAAGATCATATAAGCAATTTCATGACTGAAATGCCAGCTTCCTAAAATAGGAATCCTTTTTTTAATGGATGAATGAAGATATCACACCAACTTACCTTTTTGGTAAGTGAGCAAGGAGAATGATTTCTATGGATCTAGAAATTTTACTGTTCAGGATTTGGGATTGTTAGAGTGGAAAAAGAAAACCAGCTGGTTCTTTTCTGGTTTCATGAACTCCTAGTCTTAGTGTTCAAGGGCTTGTGAAACCAAAACACCACCAGAAAGTAGACATATAGAGTTCATGCTTTTAAAAAGTTCACCCCACCTGAAGGATTATCAGTCTCTTTTGTGTGTGTGCACAGTTAATCAAGTTATGGCAAAGTCTATGTTTTATTAATTTGGGATTCTTTATTTATTTTAGAGATGTCCTCATGTTTCTCTGAGGCTCAGCTTGGCAACTTACAATACTTGCATTGCACCTCTTTATTCCAGATGAAGATGCAACTTTAAAGCTTATGAGGGTTGTCTTATATTTGCTTTGGTCCTAAGAAAATTATTATTTATTAGATAACTCATGCCCTGTAATCATTTCAGAGTTATTTCCCCATCTAAAGAGAGAAACAAAATGACTGAGGGTGGGCAATATAGTAATAGGTGAAAGAGTTCAGACTATCTTCCGGCTTTCCCATTTAGACTACAAACTGTCTTCCAGCTTTCCCATTTAGCTTCATTGTGGAAATCTTACAGGAAGCATCTGAAATCTAACTTCCTCCTGTTTCTTCCTTTCTCCTTTTCCTCCTCTTTCTTCCCTTTCCTTCCGTTTCCAGCAGGCAAGAAAGTGGCTACCAATAAGAGGGGAAGGGAGCAAAGGATTGTGAAATTGGCAAGGAAAATGTCACAGAAGATTGAAAATGAAGGTCACGTGACTTCAGCAACAAACAGCAGCCAACTTTCTCAAATTTCAATCTGTCAGGAATCATGGTTCTTGGATCTGGGACACATTCTGTAAATTAGCCCAATTGAGGTACCTTGGTTCAAAAATGTTTGCCCTATGATGCTCTGTTTTGTGCATCATAGGGCAAAATGCTAAATGTCATGACAATGAAAATTTTAGTGGTATATAGATTTATAAAATCTGTATCCAGTGGTGCGATTCAACCAATGTAACAACCAGTTCAGTGATCACAGACTTTGCATGCATCCACACCATTTAGAAAAGCCCATTTTCAGGTACAATACTTACTTTTTACTGCAGTCCCGGTAAGTAAAACATCTGAGGCGCGGCAAAACAAGGAAATAAAGCACAGGAAAGGGAAGGGGCAGGTGGGTGGGACCAAATGATCACTGGAACTACCGGTTTGCCTGAACCGGTCCAAACCTGTAGAATCCCACCCCTGCCTCTATCCAAATTATTGTGTTTCCAAGAAAGGGATTGTCTTAAATGTGGATCTTTTATTTTTTAGCAATCTCTGTTGTCACGAGTTCCTCTCAAAAAGAATGGGTTTGTCAATATACTTTTAAAAATTATGCTTTATTATATTGCCAGCAATCAATTACTATATAAACCTGTAATTTGTCATTGCAAGTTTTGTCAATAAATGTATACGTAAGTGGTTTTTTGTCTATATCCAATATTCATTTTCCAAACTTTGAGAGTACTCATCAAGTATACTTAATGATCACAAGCCATGGATTATCCATGTTCTGCCTGCATGTATCTGTCAACTGTCCACACAGCAAAATAGGTAATTGTAGTATCTGGGGGGCAAACCCATCTTACTGCATGTTTAAGGAATAGAAACCTGTTGACAGAACTTGCAGCTGCAGTTGCTCTGTTAAGATCAATAGAGACTGACACTGAGTATATTTCAGCTGGGAAAAGTATTCAGAATGAAATGTTGAAAAATGCAAGAATTCATAGTCACTTCTAATACAATTTTCATAGGAAAGGGACAAAATAACTTCATACCAATTTTTGACGTAAGTTCCAGATAAATGTGAAACTCAGAAGAGTAATTTACCATTGAACCCATTGTTATAATTGCTGGCTTTCTTACATATGGACTTTTGAGTATGCTCATTGATAATACACTCTAATCTTCTCTTTTTCACTAGTATAAAGCAAAAGACTATTAATAACAATGATAAGCCACAGCAGTTCTAACTAAACAATTACAATGACTTATAGATATCCAATGGGATTTCTTTTGAAGAGTGTTAAATAATCCATAAACTACTATTTCTATGTGGTTCAGCATTAATATGTCTAAAAATAACCTGTAATTCTTCAACTGTACAATTTTCCATTTCTATTTTCCCTTTCTCCTTTTTTCAGTGGCTAATTCAAAGAAGAGATAAAAGAAAGTTATGGATAGCTACATTAATTAATAAATAATGTATAAAAATAAAGCTAATAGGAAAACATGCACATTCATACAGTTTTTAATAAATGAATTTTGACATGTTGTTATGGGTATACTTTGTGTGAAGTATTTATATAAACATATCTATGTAGAATAGTCTTATTTCACAGATAGATTTCTTTCTTATGGAAGTTTGGCTATATGAAAAACCAATTGTTTTTGCTTGCAGTGCAGTTATATTTCAATCAGTTATTAATATTTTGCTTATGGTAGTGATTCCAAGATCCCCAAGAAAGTAGATGGAATGGATTCTTCTAGCATTTGGAATCAATTGTGCAATTATTTCACCAATGGCTTTCACCTTAACTTGGCATGAAAAGTTTAAAAAGGAATAGTAAACACATGGTATTTTTATATTACCCATTCATCAGACTTAGGGTGGTATACAGAAACATGAAGTCAAACCATTGGGGAAAAAACATCATATTCTCTCCAAGTCAAAATAAAATAACTTTCCCCAAAAGTCCCCAAAACTAAATATATATAAAAGAAACAGTACTATACAATTACCATCATTCTTTGAATTTTTCTGTAAATAATAATTTCATAGCCGTACTGAATGCCAGTAATGAGGGGCCAAGTAAAGTATTACAAAGCACTGGAACTATCATACACAAGGACTACCTTCTAGTCCAAGACCTTTATCTCCAAGGACTTGGAAGAGCCGAATCATTTTGGAAGATGTAGTTCCTGATACAATTCAGAGCTGTATTTTACAGATGGTAGCATGATTTAAGAAAAGTCAAGGCTTCGGCAATCTGAATACCAGACCATTTAAGGTTATTTTTATCTCTACAATAATGGCGCTCTAGTTATTTTCTTGTCACAGGCTTGTGGACAATAAGGAAGACGACTTTCACAGAATTATGCCAGATCTGTTACCAAAGAGATAAGGAGAAAATTACATGATTCAAAACAGGTAGAAAATATGTATGAATGGCTTTGACTGATATCTTCCTACTACAGATCAGTATAAGAAGGTAAAGAGACATCGCACAAGTTTCTGTCATTATAGCTATTCTCAATAAAAGAAAACTTAGCCTTCCTATTGAATTGATGCAGCTACTTAGTGCAGCTAACAAAATTCCATGCATAAAAAGAATAATTCATCATAACTTGTTATTATAAAATTATATCATATTATTTTACAATCCTATTTTATTTTATTTTTTCTTATAGAGACATTACTTAAAGGTTAATAGAAGCAAACACGCCACCCACGTGTCTCTGCCAATCATCTAATTTGGAAAGTGCAATCAACAGTGCAACATCTGCTAAGCAGGTACAGTTATCATGGGACATTTATTCTTACAGACCTCAAAAACTTTGCTATATTTATTTGCAGAGTTAAAATTGTAGCTGTTTTAAGCCTAGCTTTTTAAAAGGTTAACTTCATTTGTAATTGAATGAATTAGATATTAATAAGTATAACAGAGTTGTGTTTTCATTGTTGTGCAGAGCTATGATTTTATTTAATTACATATTTGCAAGGTATTAAGCTGGTTTTATTTCACAAGTCTTTTAGCAATTGCTTTACTTGACAAATTTGATTATTCCCAAGATAATTTCACAGTGAGGTAAACAATCAGTGCTATCATCAAAGAATATCTCATATGGCTAAGTCAGAACAAAAGCAATATTTATGGATGCTTTGGGGGAGGGGTCTCAAAAAATACTTCCATTTGGTCTTGCAGTGGATAACAAAGACCATAGTTATTATAGATTCTGTATGCATAGGTTCATTTTTATAGCTGAAAACACCACAGTAGGAGAAACATTTTCTGTATTCTAAGGAATGATTATTTCAATATAATGACTGACATGAAAAGCCTGAATCTTATAAACTAAAAACAGACAGAGCAAGAAATAAATTAGGTACACAGCAGAAATTCCTAAGCCTCTATTTTATGGCATTGTGCCTTGTAGGTTACATAGAGTAATTAGCTACACTCTCAAAATGCCCTTACTTTTAGAAACTATTGCCTTCCTTTAACTTACATCCATTATTGTATGTTCTATATTTCTTTGTGATATTCTTTCAAGTGTGTGGAAACCACAAAACCATAAGGCTCAGATAGAACACAAACCTTTAAAGATCATGAAGTTATTGTAGTGGAATTGCAGATGAAAAAGACTTAGTGGAATCCTTCCCATTTCCTGTGTGCATTTTTTTTTCTTTGTTAAAAAAATCCCTTTTAAGTGCACGTTGGCTTTAACCAGTAGCTGATGTGTTATTTTGTGTGCCTTTGTTTATGGGGCATGATATCAGTATAGCACGATGTGCTTATCTCAGATCTTTAAACTAATGTGAACTATACTTTAACAAGTTTGGATGACCAATTTTAATGCTCTTCATCTGCAAACAGATGGATTCAGGTAGTGTCCTGAAGACTCTGGAAAGTTTGTTGCTGTTCTTTTTGTTGTTTTTGTTGTTATTACAGCCAGAAGTTGTGGCAAAGCCCTAGTCTTGACATAATCACTCACAAATATTCTCAATAAAACAATAGAACTGTATCTGGATTTTGGTACTCTAAGAAAATGAAAGATGACTAGATGGCAGCTGAGAAAAAAAAATAACTGTAAGTGTATTTGTGTGAGTGCACAAGGTTACTGTTTGCCAGAAGAGCTCTTCTGAGTGGTGAATTGTGCTGTCTGAAACATCAAGAGAGCTAGTGAAGCATTGAAGTCTCATTTTGATAAATTTACATTACATTTTACAAACACAATCAGTCATATTTATTCCAACTTGGATGTTACTATTTTGGAATTTAATAATGATGAGACTCACCATTTCTCCTTTTTGAGCAGTCCTTTATGGACACTAACAGCTGCCAATACTGGTTTTAACATCTGATAATAGGTAATTAATGCTTCTTTGGTGGAGTGTATGGTTTCTACAACACGTAAACATCAAATGACTTCTTTTTTCACATTTTCTTGCAATTAATGTAATTAAAAAATATTTTATATCTTACATTTACAGCTATAATCTATGGGAGTCTCAGCAGTTGTCAGTAAATAGGAGCATCAACAACAGCAGATATGATAAACAGCAAAAATAAAATTATCAAACATATAAAAACATAAAACAATAATGTTGCTAATAATTAATCAAGAGCACCATACTCTCCTTAAGTCCTGTACAATAATTTCATTTTTAGTACATTTTTAAACAAGGTGTGACACGTTTAATTTATAAGGGGATATTATTCTATAGCATAGGTGCAGCTACAGCTCCAATGAGCCTTAGCCCCCATAATTTGTGAAAGCAATGGATTACAAGCAGTTTCTCCCAAACACACAGATAAAGTATGTTTACTCTGCCTGGAGAAGACAGCCCTGCCAGGACCTCAGTGCCATATTATATAGCAAATCCACATAATTAAAAAAAAGAATGATTGTGAAACACCCTTTCTCAGTGTTCACATACAGTCCAAAAGTCTACCATTATAGATAATATGAAAGGCCACCCAAAAATCTAAAAGGGCTCAGAAGGGGTGCACTAACTCCAATCAAATTCTTGATGAAGTTCTTCAACAAGGATAACCATTCAGTGCCAAGATCTAAATCATGCCTGAAAAAGGTCCAGATGATCTGCAACCTCTTTGGTGCTCCACAGTTGTCCAATGATCACCATTCATTAACTTCCCTTAAAGGGCTAAATTAGTCATGGGTAAAAGTTGTCAAGAATGATAGGATTCCAAGAAGTGCATCTTCATACTAGAAAAAGATAAGACTTTCAGTTCCATTTTTACCAAGCATTATCAACAAATTGAGTTCATTCCAACATTTTTTAACCTTGATTTTGGGCAGAAACATTGCTGGGGCTGATAATCAACTCACAAATAAACATAATGTAAGTTTGTTAATTTTCTTGGCTAGCTTAGCAACCTCAAGGACTACCAGCCAGAATATTTTTCTAGATTAAGTTAAAATAGGACTGAGGGGCACTGCTTTCTAGAGAAATATTCTAAGTTGTTGTTGACCTTTGTCCTGAAGTTTATATTATTGTGAGTAAATGAACAAATTCAGATGTTAATTTTAATCAGATGGATGTGTATCATCTTGACTCTTTTTTCAGCTTCTTGATAGTGGCCTAAAATGCCATCACTTGCAATTTTGCTTTACTTCTTCCGATTTCTTCAGGCATAAGTATTTCACTAATACAATTCTGACCAAAATTTCTAATATTGCCTGCTGGATTCTAAAATCTAAAACATAATGTAAGAGCTTCTTAATGGGTATATGCATATACATCCATATTTCACATTAGTATACTTGTTCTTATGATATGACTAACCAATGGAGAAACATGTCTTTTGTCTGTCAAACAGTTATTGGTTTACAACCTGAAATAAAGCATATACAAAAGAATTAAAATTAATTATAAGGCAAATGAAATGAGGACAGTGTATAATAGTTTTGATCATTATTTAAAAAAAACTTTCATAAGTTTCTTTGTCTTTAATAAATCAGATGTCAGACCCAGAGTAATTATAAAAATTGTGATATAATTAATAAGATTTGTATTGAAAACTTCAGATAAACCACACAAAAACACTGTATCCTCTTCTATATGTATCCCTGCTGATGAATTATTTGAAGTAGTGTAGCTTTTGGCTGTCCATTGCCCTCACTTGGTCTGAAACAGCTACAGAGATACAGTAGAGCTGACAGAAGTTAATGGGCAGTGATAAGAGTACAAAAACTATTCTGGAATGGAAGAAATGAAGCCAAATGTAAAGAGATGCAATGAAATACAGGACTCGGATAGGTACAAAACCTTCAAACAGCTTTCAAGAAAGCAAACCTCAGACCTGAACTGAGCTTAAATATAGATAGAGCCTGATAGTTACCTTTATCTTGGAGTCTAACCCTCCAATTTTCTTTTGATGGCCTATTTGCTTTATTAAGTTAGAAAAAATTGTAAGTGTGAGGTTTTCAATTACTGACAAAAATCACCTTTTGACAGTTGTATTGTGGGCTTGAGTTCCCTTCTGGACTACAGTTTCTCAGCTCTACCATCAGTCATATTAATGTCACTCAGTCGATGTCATTTCACACAGATAAGGATCACATCGTCTTCCACCAGTTTTTCTGATTCACTGTTTTGAGCTATGAAATTCCCACAATGCTTTCTATAATGTATTACATTGTGTCCAAATGTAAATTATTTTGTATCTATTCTAATATTTTTTTCTGGTTGAGAAGAAGCCAGCCAACCATATCCCTGGAGCTTCTTTACTATATCCAGGATATGCTATTATAGTATAATTCCATTTTAAACACCATGGCAGCACAATGCCCACTGAATTTCCCATCACATAGACCTTGCTATTTTTACATCTTTCTGGATCATGGTGATTAAAAGAAGCAGCAGACAGGGATCTGCTGACACCTTTTCTGGGACTTCCATCTCTCCATGACTTCTGTGATCACTTGGGATACAGGCTGTTATTTCATCCTAACTAAGGAGAGGAGCAGTCTAGAACTAAGGAGAAACTTGCTAACAGTGAGAACAATTTACCAATGGAATAACTTGCCTTCAGAAATTATGGGCGTCCATCACTAGAGGCTTTTAAGAAGAGACTGGACAGCCACTTTCTGGAATAGTATAGAGCAGGGGTCTGCAACCTTAAACACTCAAAGAGCCATTTGGACCTGTTTCCCACAGAAAAGAAAACACTGAGAGCCAATAATTTAACAACCAGTGTGACTGGGTGGTTGTGGCCAAATCAAGATCACTCACTCCCACTCAGTCACCTCCTGCTCTGGAATATAGAGTGAGTCTTCATCCCCTGTCATTACCCTTACCTTCTCAGGCCAGGTGAGGAGTGATGGGGAGGAGCCAGCCAGTGGTGGGATCAGCTGACAGGGAGTCTCAGCAGAGGGTCAAAAGAGCCGCATGTGGCTCCAGAACCTCAGGTTGCAGACCCCTGGTATAGAGTCTCCTGCTTGAGCAGGGAGTTGCACTACTAGAAGATCTCCAAGGTCCCTTCTACCTCTGTTATTCTGTTATAATGCTTTTTCTACATATTGAGGTCAATTGGCCTGTGAAGAAGAACAAGAGGATAATCCACTTTGGAAATAAGACAAACTTTAAAGCTTCCATAAACAATGAACTGTTTTGCAGCCATTAAGCTCTGTTTTCTAAGTCATTTTCTTTTCCTTTTCAATCCTCCTGTTCTTTTTCTTCTGTGTTATGCTTTTTTAGAGTGAAAAATTGTAGGAGACAAAGAGATGAACTACAGAAACTGTTTGGAAAAATCTTGCACTGTTAACATAAATTGATCCCAAGAGCATTTCTTCGTTTGCTTTACATACTTTTTTATGTACTCTGTTATTTGACTTCAACATGGATGGAATATTTTATTTTTCTCTCTCAGTGGCTAAGTGATTAACATTGTGATGTATATATTAGAAGCATCAACAGCTCTAAAATTAATTTAGAAGTCACCATATTCGGTCTCATTGAGCTATGAATATCAAAAAAAATGTAATGGGAACAGATGTACAAATTGAAGTGCTGAGCAATTTGTATAGTTGGTAAACATGCAAAAGTTCACCTTCATTTATTATCAAGAGATCATTGTTCCAAAAAAAGTTCATCCTTCTAATATTTATTCCCTCAGTCTGAGAGCCAATTTCCACATTAATTGCAGCAAACATAGATATGCCAGTAAAGTCAAGAAGTAGATAATTCTGTATGATGTACATGTTCTATATACACTGATATATCCTTCAGAGAGTAGTACTATTTTTTTCTGTTATTCAGCTACAAATTGATCAGCTGGACAGCAGGAAGACATTGACCAATTCAAGTACATAAAAAGAAACAAAATTATTTTCCATCAATGTTTAAAATGACAAAAAAGAAGAAAAACAATACATTGTCCCTAACTTTTCAGTGTTATTCATTCTCTGGAGGCTCTATAACTACCAATATTCACTGATTGGATAATGTATGTGTATGTCTGTGTGTGTGTGTGTGTGTGTGTGTGTGTGTATAACAAAATTAATAAACCTAATATAAAATAAAAGCAGATTTGCTGAACACTGTAAAATACATAAACAATAGAATATCTAAAATCTATATGTTTCTTAGAAACTTTTGTGTCTACTAAAAGACACCATTTTCTTTTGACAATGAAAGAAAAGTTTGATCTCAATCTCAAATCAAACCTAGAATTTAAGTTTTTTTAATTGACTATAAAGTTTTGTATGCTGCCAATTAAACAATGGAAAAAACACATCCCAGCTAATGTTTATTGTTAATTTTTTTCACAACCATAAATGATAAATAAAGCAAGAAAGATATTATCACAATCATGCTTCCAAATGAATGTTTCTCATGTCAAAGTTCACAGATGTTAATCTGATGGAGGTTTACTTTTAAGCTACTGACTAAACACTTTAATCTGGTTTTCCCCAGTTGTAATGAACTGGTGATTTCTCAAGGTGAAAGAGAATATAAGCATATGGAAGGAGACATGTTATTCTGTTCCCAAAAGGAGAGCATGAATTAGCAGTGATACCCTGCCTGTGCAGTCAATATGCCATTCCATGATAAATGGAAGCCCAATCTCTCAACAGCTTTCTGAACTGACTTTTGCTCTTAATGGAGAAAACCAGCTCTGTTATCTATTTACAGCAGCTCTTTCCTTGCACATTGTTTTAATTACTGAAACAGAATGAGCAGTGGTGTAGAAAACAGCAGGAACAAATTGCCATCTTTTGTCATATCACTGTGTACCAGGTATTATGGATAGAATGGAGCATATCCATCTGCTTTACGGGAACTCCTTTTTGAATGCCTATATGATAAAGAAAATGTATTCCTAGTTAAGACAGCTTACTTACCTTCACCAAATAACTCATTCTTAGTATGTTCATTATTTATGCTTAGTATGTTCATAAGTACTAAGTGTGAAGATACTTAATATGTCCATTATATTTTTTGGGATCTGGAAAAATATTTAGTTATAGTTTGGGTTCCAAAGCACAGGATCAAGAGAAGAGCTTGTGGAATTTGTGACTTTGCTCATATTCACATATCTGCTTTACTATCCATTGTCTCATCTTGGCACCAAAGATGAAATCATGCCATTGTAAATATTACTACTCCCACAGTTACCAAACATTCAGAAGTGAGCTGTCCATACAGTTTTAATTGCAGCATTCTAAGGAGTGTGATTGGTTGGTTCCTCTAACTCAAATTGCAACATACAACATCATTTAGCACATGAAAAGCCTTTTCCAGTTGTCATGCACAACATTGGTAATTCCATACATTGCATTGTTTTCTTTTTTCTTTTCCATTGTATCATCAACTAATTGCTTTTTTAAATTCCTTGAAATAATTGATCAAGCAATTAACTAATAGGTGACCCAACGATACTTTTTATCTCCTGAATGCTATTTGTAATCATGCAGCTAAGATAACTCTTGTTTGGAGAGAAGGAATTTGAGAAAAAGATATAGCTGTGATAAATGTGGGGGTCACAAGGAATAAAAAGTCCTTTCCTTGGAAGCAGAAGTTCCTTGCCTTACTGACTAAAAAAATACAAGTGCCAAGTCCTTCAATTATATTTTCAGCAATATGTTAAGTGAGGCATGGGATGGTCAATTTCAAGGCTTGTACTGTTTTAATATATATGAAAATACTGACTGTTCTCTTTTTGTAATTATAAACAAACTTAAGGATTGCCAAAGAGATCAGAACCAGACTGAAGGGGTTGGCCTCATAAAAAATGACAGAACTAGTTAGAAGAGGGATGTCAAACTGGATTTCTTTGAGGGCCGGATCAGCATTGTAATTGTCCTCTATGGACCAGCCAGAGGAGAGAGGTGGGACAAACAGCAGATGGGATGAAGGGCTCCTGCAGCACCCTGATAGCCATACTCCCGTTTTCCCCATTTTGGCACTGCAGGCCGGCCCTTTGCTTTTTCCAGACTGCCCCACGGGTCAGATCTAAGCACC
Organism: Naja naja; assembly: GCA_009733165.1. NCBI lineage: Eukaryota > Metazoa > Chordata > Lepidosauria > Squamata > Elapidae > Naja > Naja naja. Next base: position 133,093,475 of record CM019151.1, on the reverse strand, counting down.
CTGTGAGCTGGATCCAGCCTGCAGCTTTGAGTCTGATACCCCTGAGTTAGAACTACTGTACAAAATTAATATCATGGAGTATATTATTTCAAGCTGTCTCCCTGAAACAATTTTAGTGTTCCTTACATTGCATACAGTATCTTGTTGCTAGAGATTACAGAAAACTGCACTTCCATAGTCCAGAAAATTAAGTCATCTTTGGCCAGTCTCAGCAACCAGAGAATATTGATATAGAAAAGGAAGCAAATAAAAATGTGGTCAGGTAACTTTCAGTTTGCTATCTGGAGAACAAGGAAGCTATGTGTATTTGAACTTTCTCTTCTTTCTTGGAGCAATGTGCCCTAATCTAACATTGACTGCTTTTGAAACTAGGCTCCATTTCAAGCCTGTTTGCTATGTAGTCTAGGAATATACAGATTAGTGTAAATAAAAGTTCTACTTTCTAATATATAGAGGAGATTTGCACTCTGGCAGATTTATGCCTACAATTTTTTGAATATCCAAACATAATTCACTACTCTATTTACAAATTGAAGGATATTCTTACTTTTGGAAATGTATTATGTAGCCAGGAAAGGGATGAGAGCTTTAATGTTTACTTTTATTAAGATTTTTGGCAAGATCCATGTTTGGGAAGGAGAAAGAATTAAAGGCCAATGCATTTCTAAAACAAGTTCATTGGAGTCTGACTTTATTTATCCATGGACACAAAATCACAACTTCATAATGAAAAATTATTGTTGATATTCTAATAACAAATCACAATTCTAATAAAGTGTTAGTAGGAGTAATTAGCTGAAAAAACATGAATTGGGTGGGGGGACATTCATCTTTCTGTTTCAGGAATGCAACAATATATGAGGTTCTCCTAAAGGTGCTTTGTCAAGAGGCAACTGGACTTTCTGGTTTTTCTTTGAAGATTTTCTAGTTTTTCTTTCTTTTTCAGCTCAGAGCTGAAGAAGCTTCTTGGATGAGAAGTGAAATGTCTTCAAAGAAAAAACAGAAAGTCCAGATGCCTCTTGACAACCATGCTGTGGATGACTAAGAATCTCCATAGACATTCAATGTATGGGGTTGTTTCAACATTTTCAGTTTCCACTAACCAGTTTCAGAAAAAATGGGCTTCCTCACCACTACATTAAGATGGTTTCACACAATGGAGAAACTGGAAGGAAAACTGCCTGGTTAACAAAATACTGCTCACACAACTGCTATTTTTCCTTAGCAATGGAGTATAATAGGGATTATTTGCACATAAGAAGCAGAAAGAGAGAAGAAGATGGAGAACATTTCTTTTGGCTCTTCTGCTGACTGTTCTCTACTGTCACAAAATAATCAGTAGGACTGGCCCCAGTAGGACACTTTCTGCCGTTTCTCTTCCCCATTATTTATCTCTTTGCGGGTAGATTTCTTGCCACCTGAGGCAAAAGAGGTATAGAGAGAATGGTGGAAGCAAGATTGGAAAGCTAGCACCAAACTGCCATTCTTCCATTTTCTTGAGAAGCAGAGAAGAAGAAGGGGATAATTTTCATACCAGTTATCTTGACATGCAAATACATGCTTTTTCCCACAGCTGGAGTCTTTACTCCACTTTCATTTTCATGGAGAAGGGATATAGAATGAGATGGCTTTGGAGACAGAGTTCCACTGGGAAGCCAAGGGCAACTTTATCACAAGCCTGTTGGCTGCAAGACCACAGTGCTTTCTCTGTCACTGGAGTCACAGGCAGTGTCACCATCATTTTGCCACCCATAAGGTCACTTTCACCCCATCCAGATTTAATTTGCCCTTTGGTAACTTAAACTAAATTAAAGCTTTAGTCTGGAACACTGTCTTCAGAGCTAAGGCTTTTCTGACAACAGACCTTTGACAGATTTGTCTATAGCAAGGGTGTCAAACTCATGTTGTCATGGCACATCATGTGATGTATTGAGATTTTTTTCCCCTTCGCTAAACTGGGCGTGGCATGGCCAGCACGTGGCACATCTGGCCCTTGGGCCAGAAGTTTGACAGCCCTAGACTATAGCTTCTCTGTGACATTATAGTCAGCAGCAACCACAGTCTAACTGCCCAAGACTATTGCACAGAAACAAAGAAAATTGCTCTGCTTTTTTTGTATATCCTAGCATGAGCCAGCTGTCATCATGTGCTTAAGATTTGGATAAACAGGTTCTTATTTGTCCAACAATAATAAATAGATCAGTGAAAAGAGTTGGATTTTTTTTTACTTCCATTACTATCAGTCTTTAGCCTTTAAGGGGGGATATTCTTTTCAACCAGTTGAGTAAAAAGGATAAGTGGTAGTTAGCATAAAAGTGAAATGAAATTGAGTACATTTGTTGCTAGGAGAAGTTTTAGCTGTGCCATTCATAATGTGCAAATAAAAATATATGTCTTTTTTTTTAAAGAGAGATTAAGCTTTCTGTTTTACCAAAATGGTTGGCTAGAAATGAAAATTATTACAATGAGCCCTGCTGAATCTACAGGTGACCCTTGGAGCCAACATCATAGATCCCTGATTTCAGGAAGGCCAGTGTCCCGATGTACTGTGGAACATAAAGAATTAGGGTTGGCTCTGAAATAGGAAATATAAAGCCTTTGTTGCTCTGTTTGATACATCTCTCTTGTGAGGAGAAAGTTGCTCCTATAATACATTTTTATGAATAACTGTAGTCCCTACTGTGCACACTCTGTGTCTTGACTGGCTTTGCCTTTCCCTGCTGTCTATGGCTGAAGCTTGCCAAATGTCATGCCTTGATGGTTGTATGAGACAATGTTTAGGTTTCCCACAAAACAGACTCACATACCCCAGCAAATACACACTTATACAGACACATCCACACAAAATCTTTCTTCTGTAGATAATGCAAAGTATTATCTTTATATTCTTGGTGCGGAAACTATCAAGGAGATAAATGTTGTATGATCCCCTGGTAATTCATTGCAAGAATAGAATTGTTAGCTTCCCCCACTGGGGAAACATGTCCACAAAAAGGGTCTTCTATAATCTGCCAGTGAGCTGATAAACCACTTATCTGAATTGTGGCATTTGGGACACGGGTAGGTAACTCAGGGTCTTTATGTGCACTATGGACATAGTCTACTTGTTATATGGACTGCTTAATTAATTCAATTCATAGACTTCTTTTGCTTTACACTACACCTTTGGAATATTTATTCCATCAAAACTTAGAAACTTACATTATTTTTCCAACCAAACTTCTGGTGACTAATTAGAACTGCTAATAAAGTTGAAGTAACATTTATGTTTCAGATCAAATGATTAACACTTATAGTGAAACATGCTACTAAAGCCTCCAAAAGAGCTACCACATAAGGGAAGTGTTCTTCAAGCCCAAAAGACACTGTTCTCAATACAGGAAAACATTCATGTGTGTGTTAGATTTGCATGAAGAGTCAGACGCGGAGTGCTTCAGTGAAGAGTTTATTAGTGACTACAGCTCATAACAGACCCGATTTGGCTGGGCTGCGGCTGCCAGCAGCCACAGTTGCCAGCAACCGCAGTTGCCAGCCAATCAGAGTGCAGGGTTTTTCCCGCACTTTTTAAACCAATCATATTTGACATTTTACAAGAACAGTTCAAACTAAACCAATGACATTCAAACCTGCATACATAACACCCCTCCCCACTAGGTTCACTCCATACTCAAACCCCAACCTATCTAATGTATTCTTTTAAATAGGTGGGGCTCTTACGTGTATGTTGAGACCTTCGTGGTTCAGAAGTTTTAACGTTCTCACCCAGTGAGAGAGGAAATGTGTCTGTTGACATTTCCCTAGTTGGACTTCCTATGAAAGAAGACCCTGTTTGATTGTTAGAATCTGGTCTCTCCTCCCAACCCATCTCCAGCCAAATGTCAGCACCCAACAGGTAGTGATGTGCAATCTTCCACTTGTAAGGATGGATTTTGGCATTGTGACAGGTTTTGGAATGGTTCCTGTCATAATGGCTCGTTACACATGGGGTTGATTCTTGCTTGCTGATTATCCTCATGCTCCTCCCCTTCCCCCCTAGAAAAGGCATTAGGTATGGGAACTAGAGAGGAACAATTGCGATGTTCCTGAGGTAATCTGGATTACTGATCAATGTGCCTGCTCCAGAGGACACCATCCTCTGTTTGTACCCTGTAAGAACGAGGGCCAGTTATTTGAGTTATTTCAGCAGGAAACCATGAAGGTTCACCCATAAGGTTCTTAGCATAAACAGAATCACCCACACTGAACGTGCGAACTTTGCTAGTGGAATCAAGTGGTGTGTTGGGTGCGTAAGAGGGATGAAGGCGGTCAAGGGAAGACCTAAGTTTCCTACCCATCAACAACTCTGCTGGGGATAAGTTAGTTGATGGGTTAGGAGTGATGTGCTGAACACTAAGAAGTTTTTCAACTTTCTCAGTGATGTCCACAGGACCCAATTGCTGAAGCTTTTCCTTGGTAAAACGTACCATTCGTTCAGCCCGGCTGTTAGCCACAGGGGACCCAGGGGCAGTCAGGGCATGTCTGATACCCTGTTGTGCTAAATAGGATTCAAAAAGGTTAGATGTAAATTGAGGGCCATTGTCAGAGACAAGAACATCAGGTAACCCGTGGGTTACAAAAGCTTTTGAGCTGCTTGATGACAGCATCAGTTGTGGTGGATGCCATAGGGATTACCTCTAGCCATTTGGAATATGCATCTACTATAATAAGGAAGGTGTGCCCTCTGGTAGGGCCAGCGAAATCAATGTGAATCCTAGACCATGGGCCCTAGGACATTCCCATTCCTGTTTGGGGTGAGAGGTGGGGCAGGCCTGACTACCTGACAGTTGGGACAAGATGCAACCCAGTTTTCAACCATTTTGTCAATACCTGGCCACCATACATAACTCCTGGCCAATCCCTTCATCCTTACAATACCAGGATGACCCTCATGTAACATTTCCAAAACCTCTCTTTGCAGTTTTGCAGGAATAACCACCCTGTTACCCCACAAAATACATCCTCTTAATACAGATAATTCAGTTTGCCTGGACTTAAAAGGTTGGGCAAGGTGAGGTAGATCTTGAAGAGGCCAACCTTTCTTAATCCAGCCTATAATAGGAGCCAATAAAGTGTCTTTGGCAGTCTCTCTGGCAATTTCAGCAGCGTGTACTGGAAGCTTGGCAACAGTTTCTAGGAAAAAGGTGTGTGCCTCAGGTTCAAAGTCCTCCTTGTGACAAGGAAGTGGGCAACGACTCAAGGCATCAGCATGTCCAATGTCCTTGCCAGGCTTGTGGATAAGTTTGTATGAATAAGCAGCAAGAAATTCAGTCCACCTCAGCATTCTTGGTGACAGGATAGTGGGTGTAGGTTTGTCTCCTGCCACAATGCCTAACAAAGGTTTGTGATCTGTGACAATGGTAAATGTTCTCCCATATAAATACTCATGAAATTTCTTGATAGCTGCAACAATTGCCAATGCTTCCTTGTCCAATTGGCTGTAATTCCTCTCTGCTTTGGTCAAGGTGCAGAGTAAAATGCAATAGGGGCTTCCCTCCCACTGGGAAGCCTGTGGCTCAAACCCCACTCCAAAGGGGATGCATCACAAGTCAGTACAACAGGTAAATTCTCAGAGAACTGTATGAGTACAGCATCAGACGTGATTAGTCTTTTAATACTGTTAAATGCTGATTGTTCCTTCCTGCCCCAGACCCAAACAGACTTTTTGTCAAGTAATCTGTGTAATGGTTCTGCAATGGTTGCCTTCTGAGGTAGGAACATGTGATAAAAGTTAATAGTCCAAGGAAGGCTTGCAAATCTGTTTTGCATTTTGGTCTAGGGGCTTCTTTGATTGCTTGAACCTTGGCATCTGTAGGGTGGATGCCATGCTTGTCAATCATATAGCCCAAGAACTCAACCTTGTCAGTTCTAAGAGTGCATTTTCTTCCTTGACTTTTAACCCGCTTTCTTGAATCTGGTAAGGACTTCTCTGAGTCTCTCTTGTAATTGAGTGTCATTTTCAGCAGAGATTAACACATCATCAAAGTAAGGCACTACCCTGGCAGTCCTTGGAGCATCCTTTCCATAAGGCTTTGGAAAATGCCTGGTGCCACGCTTACTCCAAACTGTAACCTTTTACATTTGAAGGCACCTCTATGAGTCACAATGGTTTGGGCCTCTGCAGTGGCATCATCAACTGTTAGTTGTTGATATGCCTGGGCCAGATCCAATTTGGCAAAGACTGTACCCCTGCCAAGTGAATGTAATAAATGATGCACCACTGGAACTGGATATGCTCTGCTGAAGCGCATGGTTCAATGTCCCCTTATAGTCTCCACAGATTCTTACTGACCCATCAGTCTTGACTGGTGTGACTATGGGTGTCTCCCATCTGGAGTGGTCAGTGGGCTCTAAAACTCCTTGAGCTATTAGTTTATCTAATTGTGCATCAATTTTTCCTTTAAGGCAAATGGGACCCTTCTGGGCTTTAAAGAATTGGGGGCACCTTGGGATCTAGGTTGAAAGTGATAGGGGTCCCCATATACTTGCCCAATCCGTCGCTGAAGACCTCTGGAAACTCAGACTTCAAGGCCTCCTCCCATTCAGTGTTGCTCACGTGATTGATGCCAGTCACCTCGATGCCTAGTGGATTGAACCACTCAAGTCCCAGCAAGCTTGGGCGGTCTTTGTCCACGATGGTCAGGGGCAAACGTTTGGTGTGGCCTTTGAACTTCACGTTGAATTCTCTTGTTCCAACTACTGGAATCTTGTTCCTTGGTAGTCTTTAAGAGTCAGTGCTTGCTTCTGGAAATGCTTCTTCTGAATGTTGGGAAGTAGCCTGTGAATAGTGTCCCATGACACCATAGATAAATAGGAGCCTGAGTCCACTTCCATTTGGCAAGGCCTTCCTTCAATAAGTACCTTCACATGTATACTTTTCTGCTTCTTAAGGGTGAAGAATGACCAATAGTGACTGTTTGATGAGTTTCTTTCTTCCCATTTGCTTCTGTGTTGCGCCCCATTTTCTCACTGAAGTTGTTATGCTTGAATTCTTTGTCAAGGAACTTCTTTCTGCTTGGTGGAGTTCTGGATGATTTGCAGACTCTTGCTAGGTGACCTCTTTTTTCACAACGGAGGCAGATGGTATCAAAAATTTGCATTCAGTGTGGGGTGCCCCCACAACCTCTGCAATAAAAGTCTTGCCTCTTTCTTCCAAGGTCTTTCCTTTTCTTCTCCATTCTGAGTCTATAAATTCCTTCCTCCACCTCACTACAGTCTGAATCAGAATCTATTTGCTCAATGGGTTGTTGTGGATTTTTCCACATCAGGATGGCTTGCGACCTTGTTAATTTTCTTCATGGCTGCTGCTGAGGACTTGGTAGCTTCCACTGAAGAAGCTTCTTCTATGGCCTCCTTAAGCGTGATCTTAGGTTTCATTAATAATTTGCTCTGCAAAACCTTGTCTTTTAGGCCTAGAACAAATCGATCGCGCATGGCCTCTTCTAAGTTGATAAACTCACATGCACCCCCAATGTCCCTTAAACTTGCCACGAAGTCATTAATGTTTTTGCTTTCCCCTTGATCCCGACGGTAGAATTTGTGTCTCTTAATGAGGCATGATACTTGTGGCGCATAATGGGCTCTTAATAACTTTTCTAAGTCGGGCCAGTCCATTACCTTCACGTCTGCAGCTCCCGCCAATGCCTTCGCCATCTTGAAAATGGCCAGACCGCAGTGGGTGAGAAAGACCGCCCTCTTCCGCTTCTCGGAAATGTCGGTGAGATCGTTCCCTCCAAATACATTTGGAAACGATCTGCATACGAGTCCCAGTCTTCTGCCGTCAGATCGAACGAGGCTGGGGGGGTGTTCAGCACAGCCATTTCTCTCAGCTTGTTCTCCACGTTGTCTTCTCTTCGGGAAGGATCCCACCTTCGTCGCCAGTGTTAGATTTGCATGAAGAGTCAGACGCGGAGTGCTTCAGTGAAGAGTTTATTAGTGACTACAGCTCATAACAGACCCGATTTGGCTGGGCTGCGGCTGCCAGCAGCCACAGTTGCCAGCAGCCGCAGTTGCCAGCCAATCAGAGTGCAGGGTTTTTCCCGCACTTTTTAAACCAATCATATTTGACATTTTACAAGAACAGTTCAAACTAAACCAATGACATTCAAACCTGCATACATAACATTGTGCATTTTCTAATTTCAGCCAAAATGCTACTAGGAACAACTGGAGGTTGAAGCAACTGGAAAACCGAATCTGCAGTGCTTCAAATTAATATAATAAGTCTGTTGGCTATTAATTTTCTGTCAGCTTATTTTTAGTGACATCATATTAGGTTCAATATGAAAAGAAAAGAAAATGATTCAGGTCATGGACAATACAGTAATCAAGTCCATTTTGATAGACATTTTGATGATTGCATCTATCTACTTTGCTGGCTGCAGATGATATGGGTCATTTAAACATTTGATGAGAAACTGATTCATGGAATTGCACTTGTGCAGATATAGTCTAGGAAGTAACAGACTGCAAAAATTTCTTTCTTCATTGCAAACTGTGATTTGTCAGAACCCCTACTAAGGAAAAATAGTTCTGAAAGTGGTATTGCAAAATTTATAGGCATTCTTTTCAGAAAATAACCATGGGCATAAACTCAAAGGAATCATTTTATGCACATTGTCTTTAATATTAGCATTAAAGTACACATATGTCTATAGTGTTGCTCATTTTCTGACTTTACCTTTTTTTGTTTGTTTGTAATATTAATAGAAGTATAAAAAAATAGAGAGAGAGCAACACATAATTTATCAGCTTTTAACAGTTCTATAAAACAAAAATCCTGAGTATGTATCAGTACATTTTGTATCCTTGCAGGTTGGAAGACAATAATAAGTAAGCTAATTGTTAAATTTAAGAATTTAGCTTAATGTGAGCATGCTCAGAATAAAACTGCCACAGTGCCCAAAAATGTTGACATTCTCTTTACTATAAGCGGACTGCATGAGGCATTGGTTTAACATATTATTCTCTATATTATTAAAAGTAGAGTTTAGATGTCTGTGGAGATGGCCTTTAAGGAAGAATGCAAGAACTGTTAAGTAAGTGGCAACTTGATTCTCAAAAGGAAGAAGGAAGAAGGAAGAAATTATATTCTTTGATTTTGTTTCTTCTTTTATAATTTTATGTATTCAGATTTGGGTATGGCCAGATATTGCCAACAAAGGCACAGTAGAGTTCTCCCTAATCCCAGAAACCTCTTAAATATTTTATTTACGACAATCTGTTTCCTTCTTATATTTGTTTAAAGAAGTAAGACGTTTTTAAGAAGAAGCTGCTCTTTTACTTTTATTTATTTATTTATTTGATTTGTCAATCGCTTACAAGATAATAGGTATAAGTATAAACATAGTTATGAATACATGAAATGGATACATATGAGAAATGGCCTATCTCAAGGACAGGTTATGGAACCCCGAGAGATGGCATAGCGCGGGTAGGGGTTGGGGTCCTGGGAGGGGTAGCAAGAGGGTTACCGGGACTTCACTGATTAAGTTTTTAGACCGTTTCTTAAGGGGGTTCGGGAGGGGGTGGGTTATGAGGAAAGGACTCAGCGCAACCCAGGGCAGGACCGTGGTGGGAGGGTGTGGGGGGGCCAGTGTGGCCCCAGAGGGCAGAGTGGGAGTGACGATCTCCAGGGTGGTTGGGCTCGGCAGGGGACGATGAGGCATGGGGCCATATCATGTTAGGGGAGCGTGCCTCCGATGTCTTTGTGTGGTAGCACGCTCCGACCCGTTGCCTCCTCTCAATATCCTGGGGACCCAGGATCTAGGGCCCCTGGGCTCCGACTGGTGTACTTTAATGCCAGGTCCGTGGCTAACAAGGCAACCCTCCTATGTGAGGTAATCGAAGAGGAGGCCGCGGACCTGGCCTGCATCACTGAGACCTGGGTGGGCCCAGAGGGTGGAGTCCCTCTAGTTGATTTGTGCCCCCCAGGTTTTCAGGTGTTGCACTGGTCATGAGCCCAGGGGAGGGGTGGGGGGGGTATTGTTATTCAGGAAACCCTGATTCCAAAGGAGGTCTCTGTTCCAGAGATAGGCGGGTGTGAGGCCCTCCTTTTGAGATGTGGGTCTGAGAGTCGGATGGGCTTGCTGCTTACATACATTTTCCCCAGCTGTGTAGCAGCCGCCCTGCCTGGGCTGCTCGACGCCATCTCGGGGGTGGCGGTGGAGTTCCCAGGGCTTATTGTTCTGGGTGACTTCAACATGCCCTCCCTTGGGGCAGCGTCGGGTTTCACCCAGGAATTCATGGCCTCCATGGCGGCCATGGACCTGACTCAGGTGATCAACAGCCTGACTCACGAGGGGGGTAATATGCTCAACCTGATTTTTGTCTCAGAGCAGTGGTGTAATGATCTGGGGGGCGGCGACCTTACTGTCCACCCCGTTCCATGGTCAGATCATTATCTCCTACAGCTGGTTTTCCAACAAGCTGCCCCACACTGCTGGGATGAGGAGCCACTTAGATGGTTCCGCCCCAGGCACCTGATGGACCCGGAGAGGTTCCAGGTGGAACTGGGGTTTTTTCTTACATCCCTGCTGAGGCCCTGGTGGCTGCCTGGCAATGGGCAGCCACGGGGCCCCTCAACAGAGTTGTCCCCATGCGTCCCCTTACTCATTGCAGATCCCGTGTGGCTCCCTGGTATACTGAGGAGCTCAGGGAGATGAAGCAACGTAGAAGGGGTTTAGAGAGCAGGTGGAGATCGACCCGTTCCGGGTCTGACCGAGCCCAGTTGAGAGCCTATATTAGGACTTATCTGGTGGCTGTGAGAGTGGCGGGAAGGGTTTATTTTTCCGCTCTCATAGCATCTGCAGGTAACCGCCCAGCTGCCCTGTTTGGGGTCATCCGCTCCCTCCTTCAGCCGGGGGCCCGGTGGATTCCTTGCGGGGTTGAGCTGAGGAATTTGGTCAATTCCTGCAGGATAAGATCGCTCGGATCCAGGAGGAGTTGAACTCCAATTTGCAGTGGTCTGATGTTGAGGGTGCAAGTGGTCTGGCCAATGTAATCTGGACAGAGTTCGATCCTGTTTCTGAGGATGAAGTGGACAGGATTATGTGACAGCTGAGCTCTACCACATGTTTGTTGGACCCATGCCCTTCCTGGTTGGTTTATGCCTCCAGGGAGGTGACATGTGGCTGGCTCCGGGCAGTGGTCAATGCTTCTTTAGGGGAGGGTACCTTTCCTGCCACCTTGAAAGAGGTGGTGGTGAGGCCCCTCCTGAAGAAGCCTGCCCTGGACCCAGCCGAATTGAACAACTTTCGTCCGGTCTCCAACCTTTGCTTTTTAGCGAAGGTTGTTGAGAGTGTGGTGGCTCAGCAGTTTCCGCTTTTCCTGGATGAAGCGGACTACCTGGATACATACCAATTGAGCTTCCAGCCCGGGTTCAGCACGAAGACAGCATTGGTCGCACTGATGGATGATCTCTGGAGGGCTCGGGACAGGGTTTTTCCTCTGTCCTAGTCCTGTTAGATCTCTCAGTGGCTTTCGATACCATAGACCATGATATCCTATTGCGGTGCCTCGAGGGGTTGGGAGTGGGGGGCACTGTTTTGCAGTGGTTCTCCTCCTACCTCGTGGGGCATTTGCAATCGGTGTTGACGGGGGCAGAGGTCGGCTCCGAAGGCTCTCACTTGTGGGGTCCCCCAGGGGTCGGTCCTCTCACCCCTCTTGTTTAACATCTACATGAAACTGCTGGGCGAGATCATCCATGGTTTTGGGGTGAGGTATCACCAGTATGCTGATGATACCCAGTTATACATCTCCACCCCAAACCAGGTCAGTGATGCCGTCTTCGTGATGTCCCGTTGTCTGGATGCGGTATGGATCTGGATGGACAGAAACATGCTTCGGCTCAATCCGGCTAAGACAGAGTGGTTGTGCATACAGACATCTCGGCCCACTCAGGAGATTCCATCTTTGGTCATGGGGGAGAGGTGTTGCCCCCCGTGGATAGGGCACGGAACCTAGGGGTCCTCCTGGACTCATGGCTCAGGTTGGAGGAGCAGGTGGGAGCTGTGGCCAGGGGGGCTTTTGCCCAGGTCTGGCTGGTTCTCCAGTTACACCCATACCTGGACCGAGATGCTCTGCACACAGTCACTCAGGCACTTGTCACCTCTTGGCTCGACTACTGCAACGCTCTCTATTTAGGACTGCCCTTGCATACCATCCGGAGGCTTCAGCTGGTGCAGAATGCGGCTGCGCAGGTTGTGATGGGAGCTTCCCGGTACTCCCATATTACACCCCTCCTGCATGGCCTGCATTGGCTACTGGTTGCCCTCCAAATGAGATTCAAGGTTTTGGTATTGACATTCAAAGTCCTACGAGACATGGGTCCGGGTTATTTACAGGAGCATCTACTGCCGGCATCGAATACCAACCGCCCTGTATGAGCACACAGGCAGGGACTCCTCAGGGTGCCATCTGCGACCCAGTGTCATTTGGCAGTATTGCGGGGGAGGGCTTACTCTGTGGCAGCTCCCGCTCTGTGGAACCAACTACCTCTGGGGCTCCACCTGGCCCCTGACCTCCATACCTTCTGCTACGATTTAAAAACCTGGTTGTTTGAACAGGCTGTGCTGTGCTGACTCCTCGGGGGGGGGGTTGATTTTATAACATAAATTATAAATGGGTTTTTAGTTAATTTGGCTTGGCTAATTTTATTTTATTTTAGATAATTAACTTATTGTGCTGGTTTTAGTTGTGAGCTGCCCCTAGTCCTTTTTGGAGAGGGGGCGGCATACAAGTCAAATAAATAAATAAATAAATAAATAAATAAATAAATAAATAATAAAAAGAAACAATAGGACAAGGACGGTAGGCACGTTGGTGCACTTATGCACGCCCCCAATGACATCATTTAATCTAAATTTATTTCTTCATTCATTCAATCAACACACAGAATTAAATCAACATAATATTTTAAAATGTTAAACTTTAAAGCATAACAAAATAGACGTAACCCCATACAAACAAAAATAATCAAGGACCATTCAAAGATGACATACAAATTTCTGACACAAGAATATAATCAGAATTGGCTGTTGGGAAGAATTCTGTTCCATAGTTCAGGCACAATAAAAGGTGCATTTCCTGAGGCCTACCAAATGACAATATTTAAATTACAAAAGATGACCATGTCTAATCTGTCCAATCTTACTGGATAGAGAAAAATAATATGAGGCAGAAGGCTCTTCAAATAACTGAGCTCTGAGGCATGAACAGCATTAGAGGTAATAACTAGCTGCATAAATTGTGCATAGAACCTGCTGGTAACCAGTACAGCTCATAAAGCAGTAATTTACATATACTGGGGGGAATACTGAACTGTGTCCAAAACTAGTTGGGGACTGGCTGAAACCTCTGAGTGATCTTCAAGGCAATCCTCTATACAGTGTATAGCAGTAATCCAGATGCATGAAATTGGGCCTCCCATCACAGAAATGTGCAAAATTGACTCATAAGATGTGAAAAGATGTGATTTATGAAAAGACCTTCTGAGCCAAAGCTATCATCTGCTGTTTAATCAAGAACCATGATTTCAAGAGGACCCCCCCCCAAGCCAAATTGTGCATCAGACCTGTCTGAGGTCATCTTTTAACATCAAAGATAAAAACTCTCTGAATCCAGAGGGCACCAAATCTAGATCCACTCAATCGTCTCAGAGTTGAGTCTGAGCATGTCCTCCCCGATCAAATGATGGAAATCCTATATTTTGTATTAGATTTTGTTTTTAATATGAAGATTTAGGAGTCATAAGTATCTAGTACTGCCTTTTCAGAAATAATATTGAGAAAGCTATCAAGGACATTCTATTGTTCACAAGTGGCAATACCTGAGAAGAGAAATAACAAAGATAGTTTTTTCACAATTTATAATCATACAAGAATATTTTAAATATAGTTACACCATTTCTGATTAATTAAACATCAACTAAAATTTATTTGGATACAACATATATTAGCTAGGTAGTCAGTGCTAAAAAATTAATAGCAATAGCAATAATGCCTATATGGTAAGTTGCTGGGCCTGCGCACCACTGAGCCAGCAGCTCGGTGGCTCAATTCCCATGAGAGAATAAACCATGGAGGGACAAGAAAGGACCTTCCCCCGATTGCCTACCAGCATTCAGCCATCCCACGGGTAAAGATAACACCGCCCCCCAAAAATCCTTTCACAGAGGCAGGCAGCCACCTCAGTGATCCCTGGCAAACATGTGTTGTACACTATGTTTTACAGCTCTCTATAAGCAATTTACAGAATCAGCATATTGCCCCCAATAATCTTGGTCCTCATTTTACTGTCCTCGGAAGGATGGAAGGCTAAGTCAACCTTGAACCATTGAGAATCAAACTGCTGGCAGTCAGCAGAGTTAGCCTGCAGTACTACATTCTAACCACTGCTCCACCACCATGGCTCTTACAGTGTCACTTCTGCTATTTTATGTATGGTCACTTGATTTATGAGAGCTTTATGAGATAATAAATTTTTTAATTTTTAAAATGCCTTAGTATATATTGTGATTTTTGCTTCAAAGACTAACATGGATATCTCATATTCCTCTGAGACACACACACACACACACACACACACACATATATTCTTCATTTGATAACAGAACGTATATATCTTTTTTTTCTATTTGTCAGGTTGTGAAGACATCTGAAACAAAACGTAAAATGTAAGAGCAGTGAAATCTCTGTTGAGAAGCTAATTACCTGAGTCTTTAATCTTCTACCAGATTGTTACTTAGTTACTGAATGCTCATCTTTTGATATACTTCTGGTGCAAGGAATGCACTGCACGACAACACAATTAACATTAAGGTAGGAATTAAGAGCTACTTAATAATTTTGCGTTATAGGCTCTATAATATCAATCAACTGAGCAGCTTGGTGATATAAGATTTTTATCAAGTAAACAGGAAGTACAAAATAATGTTAAAAATGTTATATTAAGAAAAATAAAACAACCTTTCTTAATTTTCTGGAGATAGTTGACATGTACCTAAAAAGAGACAAATATGTGTCAGCACAGAAATTGTCGTGATAGACTGGAGAAAACTGGATAGCATGAACTTTATAGGCTCTGGAATTAGTAGGTATTCTGCTTGAATTCCCCCACCCTGATGACCCAGCATTTCTTCCTTACTCTAATCCTGGCAAGACTGAATGCTCTAGATTTTGGAAGGTACTGTTGTCAGGACCAAGACATCTTTGGTGTTGACTGGAATTGTGTTACCCCATACAGTCCCAACACACAATCTGGGTTCCTCCTATACTCATGACTCCTGTTAATGATCAGGTGGCAGATGTGGCTAGGATGACCTTTGCACAGTTATGTCTTGTTTACCATTATATCTGTTCCTGGATCAGGTAGGCCCTGCTTTCAATTCAATCACTCTGTCAAGCCCAGCTTCAATCACTCTGTCAAACACCCTGACCCAACTTTGCCTTTTATAGTGCAAGCAGATGCTAGCGATGTAGCAGTGGCAGCAGTTCTACTCCAGAAAAATGATAATGGAGATCTACAACCCTGTGCATATACATCCAAAAACCTCACAGACACTGAAAGAAGGTGGCCTGTATGGGAAAAAGAAGCTTATGCAGTTCGTTAGTCCTTACAAACTTGGAGACAATTTTTAGAGGGCAGTGACATTCTGTTCGAAGTGTGGACAGGCCATAAAAACTTAGAAGCTCTAAAAACACCCAGGGAACTCTCTCCTAAACAAGTTAGATGGGTTCAGTACTTCAAAAGGTTCAATTTCCAATTGAGTACCTCACAGGTGGGGGAAATCTACTAGCAGACGCATTGTCTAGGAAGCCCCAGTTTGACAGTAAGCAAGAAGAAGTATTTCACCCAATCATTCCATCATCCTCTCAAGAGACAGTTCAAGTAATCACACGGGCACAAGCCCAAACCCAAAAAATCAAAGACAAATCAGAAATGGCCAAGAAGTTGCAAAATGAATGAACAGATATTTGGTATCAAGAACATAAGAATTCATTAACTATGTGGAAGCGGGTAGCATGGAAGGATTCTAAACTATATGTCCCTAAAACTTTATGTCTTCATGCACTTCAAAAAAGTCATGACTCAAAACAAGCAGGACATTTTGGATATTTAAAAACCCTACACATGGTCAGACGCCAGTTTTGGTGGCCAAAAATGAAGCAAGACACTGAGGATTATGTAAAGAGTTGTGCCACTTGTGCCACAAGGAAAACCAGATCAGGAAAACCTCCAGGATTATTACAAGATGTAGCAGAACCATCCCGGGCCTGGGAGGAGATAGGGATGGATTTTATAGTAGATTTACCTGACAGTGGGGGCACACAGTAATTTGGACTGTAGTGGATTTATTTTCCAAACAAGCTCATTTTATTCCATGCAAAGGTTTACCATCAGCCAGGAAATTATCCAAAATGTTTGTGAATCATATATATAGATTGCATGGAGTACCTCACAGAATCATTTCAGATAGAGAGGTTCAGTTTACTGCAAAATTCTGGAGGGAATTCATACAAGCAATTGGATCCTCTCAAGGTCTGAGTTCAGGTTTCCATGCACGGACTAATGAACTGGTAGAGAAAACTAACCAAAATATTGGACAATATTTGAGATGTTATGTAAATTATCAACAAACCAACTGGGCTGATTTGCTGCTGTTTGCAGAGATTGCTTATAATAATGCTGTACATAGTAGTACTGGGTTAACACCTTTCCAAATCAATACTGGGATGGAGTTCGTTCCCATGGCTGAATTGCTGAGGGACACCCCCCCCCATCCATGTCAGTAACTGAGTGGATAGACACAATTAAAGACTCTTGGGAAAACACAAAAAAGGCTTTGAATAAGGCAGCACAAATCCAAAAAAATACAAGCTGACAAACACCATTCCCAGCAGCCACAATTTAAAGTGGGGGATAAAGTTTATTTGTCAACTAAATATTTAAAGTTACATTTACCTTCTAGAAAATTAAGTCCAAAATTTATAGGGCCTTTTCAGATAATTAAAGTAATAAACCCAGTAACTGTGAAACCTAATCTCCCTATGTTATTGGGGAAGGTACATCCAGTGTTTCATAGTAGTTTATTAAAGCCGGTTGTTGATTCTTCCTTGAAGCCAGCAGAACATGCACCCCTGAAGCCTTTGTTCATTGCAGGGCATGAACATTATGAAGTTAAGAAAATTTTGGATTCTAGGATTTTCAGGGGGAAGTTAAAATATTTAATTTATTGGAAAGGCTATCCAATTTCACAAGCAACTTGGGTTAATAGCTGGAAAGTAAATGCTGATAGATTGGTGGGGAAATTCCATGAAAAATATCCCCACAAGCCAAAACCGAATTCTGTGGGTGGCAGAGGAAGTTAAAATATGCATTGTATGATTGTGTTTAACCTAATTTCAATCTTTGTGTATTTTATGTCATTGCAGGGGTTTCTTTTCTTAGTATATATTCTTTTTTTTACTTTCTCTGTGGCAGTCATAGGGGAAAGGGTTTCGGGCTTGCCACATTCCTAAGAGGGGGAGGGGTGAAGATAAAGAGAGTGTTTTGACTAGGTGATCTTTCTTCCCCTGGGAAATGAGCTGTCCATGCTTGGGCCCCTTGAGGTGGAGATTTATGACATCATTGACAATGTTGAAATACTTCTATTGGAGAATGTGACTTCTGGGGGTTGTTTCTAACTTGTAATATTGTGGGGTAATTCTGGGATTTGTTCTGATGCTTTCCTAAATAAAAAAAATCTTTTTTTGAAGATGGACTTGGTTCTTTTCTTTTTAAATGGATTTCATCACTTGGAAACTTGACACACTCATGGTCTAGTCACCTCCAGATTGAACTACTGTAATGGGTTCTAAATGGGGCTGTCCTTGAAGAGGATCCAGAAGCTTCAGCTGGGGCAAAATGAGTGATGTTGGCATTTATGAGCACCTATAGAACAGTGCATGCTACATCTCTGCTCCATCAGCTGCATTGGTTAACAGTTTGCTTCTGGCCCTATTCAAGGTGCTGGTTTCAAACTTAAAACCCCTCCATTGCATGAGAACAAGGTATCTGAGAGACTGTCTTTCCCTGCTTATTTCTGCTTGTCCCATTAGATTTGTCAGAAAATTTATATTTGATAGGCCCAGGAGATCTGCACTCTGTATCATAGCACCCATCTTATCTCTGTATCATAGCATTTTTCCCCTGAACTTAATTAGTTTATAGAAGCTAATTAGTTCACAACCTAGAAGTTCCTCAAGACCTGGTTATATGGTCAAGCTTGAAGTTCCCAGAAAACCATAAATATACTTAGATGGCTTCAATGTTGAAATGGCCATTTTTATTCTATTTTCACCTAGTATATTTGTTTTTATGATATTTATTTATTAATGTAGATATTTTTATATATATAGTTTTATAACTGTGGTTTTCATCTGATTGTTGTGCACTGCCCATAGTCACTTTTAGTGTATATAAATTTGATTAAATAATTAATAACATAAATAATGTCATCCTAGACAAAGGGGTGTGTGTGTGTGTGTGTGTGTGTAGAATGGGTTGGGATGCAATGGGATGGGATGGGATGCGATGGGATGGGATGGGATGCAATGCAATGCAATGCGACGGGTAAGGTAGGATAGGGTAGGGTAGGGTAGGGTAGGGTAGGGTAGGGTAAACTAACATATAAGTTTCTCTGAGTCCAAATAGGATGCACTTGCTGGTAACTATACACAAACCTGCAGAACAAATCAACAAGTTGGCATTTTAGAAGGACATCTGAAAATGAAAGCGGCTAATGGTTATGAATTAAGAGATTATGAAGCAAAGAACTTTATAAAGCAAAGAACGCTTTAGAATCACATCTATTTGTACTTTTATCCATTTCTTCTATTTCTTCTTGAAATAAACCATATAATACAGGATGAATGACTAGATATTATATTTTCTTGTAATGGTTTAGATTTTTATGAATTATAAATTAGGACTGTGCAAAGCTTCAAAGGAGTGTTTTATTCCAGTGAAACTTTATGAGAACTTTTGAGGTTGCTTCATAAAACAGTACTCAAGTACTTCTAACAATAAAGCAGCATTGTTTCTTCATTTTAATGACTCCTCTGACATTTGTAACAGCCAGAAGAAACTTCTACATATGAGCAACAGATGCTAGTGGAACTCACACAGGGGCTTCAAAACTTCATGAAGTATTTCATGGAGAAGGAACACAGCACCTCATAAGACTTTCACAGCTTGAAGCACTTCAAGGCAAAGCCAGACCCTTCCACATAGGCTTAAGCATATATATTCCCTATCTAACCATATCCCTGTAAATGTACTATCCCATTGTGATGTACATTTTTCCATGCATTCTGGTAGAGTGAATTTTGTTCAATTAAGGAACTAAAACAAAAATCTTAGAAGGACTTCCTTCAAGACAGTGTAAATTATTTTATTTTATTATACAAGAGCTTCATTTATGATTTATCAGAAACATTAAACACAAAACACAAAACAAATATAGCCCTGATTTAAAAAATGAAACAAAAGTTTCACAGCATGTACTATAAAATACTATTTATTCATTGAATTCATATAGCCATTGATGTCACATCTGTGATTCTGAGTAGCATAGACATATTTTAAAAAGTAGGAATAATCAGAACAATTAAAACCATTAAAATCAATTAGAACAATTAAAGCTATAAATATAAAACAAAAACACGAGTACATTTGGAATCCTACATACAATACACCCATTTTGCAGACACTCTATTTCCATGGGATTCCCAATTTCACTGAAAGAATCAAGTTTGAAGGAACTTCTGGAATAGGATTGGGGCCAATTTCACCTCAGAGGAAATGATGTTTCAAAGGGCATGTGTCACAGAGAAACCTTTGTTCCTAGTTTACATCAAATAGAACTCCGAAGAGGATGGAACCCATAAAATGCCTCTACTGTCAACTCTGATGGTATAGGATGGTGTAACCAAGGAAAGGTAGACCATCAAATAACTTAGGTTTGTATGGCTTTAAAGATTGTAACTGTACTCTGAATTGAAGTCAGAAACTGACTGATAACCAATGCAATTCATACAATAGAGCTATAAAGTATGCAGTACTAAGGCCATATGTACAAAATTACCTGTACTGCCATATTTTCCACCAGTTGACGCTTCTGAATGCTCCTCAAGTGCAGTTTCAGGTATGCTGCATTAGAGTAGTCCATATGAGAAGTGATAGTGGCATGTGTAAAAATAGAGCCTTCAGAATAGGTGCAACTGGCGCACAGCACAAAGTTGTACAAAGGCCTCCTAGGACCTAGATAGGTGAGTAAATAATTTCATGATCTGAATATGGAATGAATAATAGCATCACAGACATGTAGTCCTTGACTTAACAACAGTTTGTTCAGTGACTGTTTGAAATTACAATTACAAAAGAATTGAAAGAAAGGACTTATGACACTTGCAACTGTTGCTTCATCCCCACAGTCATGTGATCAAAATTCAGGTGCTTGGCAACTGACTCATATTTATGATGGTTGCAGTGTCCGGCGCTTATGTGATCACCTTTTGCAACCTTCTGACAAGCAAAGTCAATGCGGAAGCTAGATTAGTAACTCTGTTACCAATTTTACAACTGCAGTGATTTACTGAACAACTGTAGGAAGAAAGGCCATAAAATGGGATAAAATTCACCTAACAACTGTCTCACTTAGCAACAGAAATGTTGGGCTTAATTGTAGTTATACATTGAGGACTATCTGTAAACACCGGTATTTTTCCCCTTCATAAGATTCTGGCACTGCTGGGTCTCCATAAGGAAATAGAAGCCATGTTTGTCTTTACAAATACAGTCTAAACGTATTATATACTGTATGTTTTATTTTGACTGTGAACTTTTTCTGTCCCCCTTCCCTCAATTTTTGTAGATAAGTGATGAACATGATTCCACATGTTTCTTGGGCTGGATAACTACTTAGCTGCTGAGATGCTGAAAGAAAGCTTATCAAAAGTATTCACATTTCTTGTCTTGGCAATGCTTTTTTGACAGGTCTAAGTTATCATCTATGTTATTACAGCTGTAGCATCTCAGAATGACCTTCTCACTAATCTTTGATAGGAATCTGTTATTTGGTTGAGCTATTTAGTTATTTAGATTTTTTTCCTTTGGGAGCAAATTTTTATCCTTGAACTGAAGTGCAGAAAAGCAATTTTTGAACTCGTTCTATCTCTTTAACAAATGGCCTGATCAGCATGCTAGTTAAACAAAGTGTCTAATGAAATTTAATATTACTGCATATTTGTTTTATTATTAATAATCTCACTTCTACCCAAAACAATAAAAATTGCTGAAGAAGTAGCCATCCTTGCTTAATCTTTATGTTACTTAAAGCAACTTAAATACAGTTTGATTAAACCCCCTTTTTTGTTGTTTTGTTCTTATCATTGCTGTTGTTGTTATTTTGCTTTGCTTTTTGTTTTTGGTGTAGCCTTAATGAGGACAGATTCAACATTCTGTCCAAGTATTTTCTCTGAGAAACATTTAGCTTTCAAGAGTATTTCTCTCACTAAACGCTTGGTGTTGTCTGACTAATTGATTTTGGCTAATGGTCCAGTGGCTTGTTTTGTAGCTTCTCCTTGGTTAAATGAAGAAGCCCTAGAGCATCAGGTCATGTTCCACAATGGAAAAGTATAAAAGTAACCACACATTTCAGATTCAGCCATCTGTAAAGAACAGTTAATTCTCAGGGGAAAGAGTTTTAAGAAACTTTAAATGCAGATTTTAACCCTCAACAGATACCTATACTTTAATATGGTAAAATATATGAAGTGCAGCATCGATAAAAGAGAACATTTACAGCTCAGAGTTGAAATATGGAATCTTTGTTGTTCTTTGAGCTTCATTGTTTTCTTGCAGACATTACCAAACTAGGTAACATTATCAAAGATAATAAGAAGTAGGGTTTGGTCTCATTTCATATACTAGTGGCTTGCCCTGTCAGTGTTGGTGAACGTGAACTTAGTCATTCCTTGATTGGACAGTTGTGCTAAATGTTTCTCAGAGAAAATACTTAGAAAAAATGCTGAATCTGTTGTCATTAAGGCTATGCCAAAAGCAAAAGCATCACTGCAGCATTTTAACAAGAGATTGGACAGGCATTTGTCCAAAATGTTATAGGATCTCCTGCTTGAACAGAGGGTTGGAGTAGAAGACCACTAAGATCTCTTCCAATTCTGTTGCTCTGTATTTTGTATGTCTTCAGGCTGTTGATTGGCATTCATGGATGCACTCTGCTAGTTTTATTTCTACTTATCCTACCTAATGGTTGTCTTTACACTGTATGTTGTACATGACTTTTTTGAGAGAGAGAGGAGGCCGCTCGTCTTTTGGTTCATTTAACATATTTTAAAGGTTCTAGATGGTTTGTGTGTGTGGTGGGGATGTGATTGTAATAGTCTGTTGGTGGTTTCTGAGATGTTTTTGATATATGGTCGTGTTGTCCTTTTCATAGGTAGTTTGGCAATGAAACATCTGCAAGAAAACAGCCAACTCAGAGAGCACCAAGGACTCTGAAATACAGTATATTAAATCCATTTTAAAATATTATTTAACTATTTATTTAATCTGTGCACCAGGGATGCAAAACATATTACCTCAATGCTGTATCTGGTCTCTTCAGAGCCCATCCAAAAATTTATGATGTATTGTAATTTTTATTGTGAAAGAGGGAGTACTTTATTATATATTATACATAGAGAATGATTGTGTTAGCTATAATTCATTAGTTTAATTTTCACTAAATGAAATGTGAATTAGACTCATGGAGTCCATAGAATTCAATCTTCTGCACAGTGTAAGAATCTCAATTAAGGATCCCAGACAAATTACTCTTTAGCTCTGTTGGAAGATATCAAATAAAGGGGAACCCATGATCACTCTGGGTAATTGGCTAGCTGTTGAGACATTTTTTTAACATCTGCCTTCCTATCATTTAAATTCAGTATTCTGTTTCCTGCAATCTGAAGCAAGAAAAAATAGGTTTCTACTTTTTTCTATATATAATGTATTTTTAGGTATTTGAAGAATGCTATAATGCCCGCCCCCAACTTTTTTAAAAAATTAAATATATCTAGCTCTTTCAATTGCTCATCAAAGGACTTAGTTTTAGTATCATGATTGTTTTTGTTGCAATTATTTGAACCTATTGTAATTTCTCTGAATTCTTCTTAAAATATAGAACTGAAAAATGAACACAGTACTCAAACTGGGGTCTGATTAGAAAAAAACAGAGTGGAACAATTACTATATGTTATATTGATGCAGCCTACTACTGCATTTGCCTTTTTCCCCAAACATCAGATGTCAGGCTATATTTAGTTTTGAATCAAATGGTGTTTCAATATCTTTTTCACAAGGAAAATTACCAAGTCAGGTTTCTCTTACCTTTTTAACATTAAATTTATATTTAATATTTGTTCCTAAATTAGTAACTTTGCCCTGGTCACTGTTAAATTTAATTCTCTGACTTTTATTCCATGTCTCCATTCCACTGAAATTGTTTTGAATTTTATTTTTGCCTTTCAGAGTTTGGGTTGTCCACTCTATTTTGTATTGTCTGCAGAATTGTTAAATGTTCCCTTAGCCTTTTCTTCTAAATCATTAATGAAAATGTGCAAAGAAGGGAAATGAGGACTAGTCCTTGCAGTAACCCACTTGATACAGCTCTTCAGTGTAATGAGTAGGCATTGATTATCACTCTTTGAGTATGAGTTTTTGAGCCAACTATGTACCCACTTAATCAAGCCCTAAGCTAAATAGTTTACTAAATAGCAGCTCATGAGCTATTTAGCCAGATGCCGTGCGGAAATCAAGGTACATGAGTTTTTCAGCATTCTTATAGTTTATGAAGAAAATAGTCTGATGATAACATGAAATAAGATTCATGTGACAAGATTTATTCTTACAAATCTATGCTAAATTTTGGTCATTGCTCCATTGTTTTGCATTGTTCGTAAGTGTTATGTATGTAGGTTTGAATGTTATTGGTTTATTTGAACTGTTCTTGTAAAATGTCAAATGGTATTGGTTTAAAAAGTGCGGGAAGAAACCCTGCACTCCCATTGGCTGGCAACTACGGCTGCTGGCTAGAAGAGGCAGCCGTAGCCCAGCCAACTCGGGTCCATTCGAGCTGTAGTCACTGAATAAACTCTTTGCTGGAACTCTTCGCGTCTGACTCTTCATGCAGACTTAACACTGGCGACGAAGGTGGGATTTCCCTGAAGAAAGGCGATCGAAAGACAAGCAGAAGAGTGAGATGGCTGCACTGAACACCCCCCCAGCCCCGTTCAATCTGGCGGTGGAAGACTGGGAATCGTATGTGGATCGCTTCCAGATGTACCTGGAAGAAAACGACCTCGCCGACATTCGAGAGAGGAAGAGGGGTATTTTCATGCACTGCGTCCGGCAGTCTTCAAGATGGCGGCGTTAGCAGGAGCTGCAGAACTGAAGGTAATGGAATGGCCTGAATTGGAGAAGCTTTTAAGAGCCCATTACACCCCACAAGTATCGTGCCTCATTAAGAGACACGAATTTCACCATCGGGATCAAGGGGAAAGCGAGAATGTTAATGACTTCATGGCAAGTTTAAGGGACATTGGGGGTGCTTGTGACTTTACCAACTTAGAAGAGGCCATGCGTGATCGGTTTGTTTTAGGCCTCAAAGATAAGGTCTTACAAAGCAAACTGTTAATGAAACCTAAAATCACATTTAAAGAGGCCATTGAAGAAGCTGTTTCAGCAGAAGCCACCAAGTCCTCAGCAGCGGCCATGAAAAGATTAACAAGGCCTCAAACCAGGCCTCAAGCCACTCTGATGTGGAAAAATCCACAACAACCCATTGTGACCAAATAGACTCTGATTCAGATTGTAGTGAGGTGGAAGGGATTTTTAGACTCAGAATGGAGAAGAAAAGGAAAGACCCTGGGAGAAAGAGGCAAGAATATTATTGCAGAGACTGTGGGGGGGGGCACCCCCACACTGAATGCAAGTTCTTAGACACCATCTGCCTACGTTGTGAGAAAAGGGCTCACCTAGCCAGAGTCTGCAAATCATCCAGAACTCCACCTAGTAGGAAGAAATTTCCTGAAAAGGATTTTAAGCCCAACAACTTCATTGAAAAGATGGGCTAATTCAAGCAAATGGGAAGAATGAAACTCACCAAACAATCACTATTGGTCATTCTTCACCCTTGAGAAGCAGAAAAGTACATGTGAAGGTGTTCATTGAAGGAAGGCCTTGCCAAATGGAAGTGGACTCAGGTTCTTATTTATCTATGGTGTCATGGGACACTATTCTGAGGCTACTTCCCAACATTCAGAAGAAACATTTCAAAGCAAGCACTCACTCTTAAAGACTACAAGGGAACAAGATTCCAGTAGTTGCAGCAGAGATTTCAACGTGCAGTTTAAGGCACGCGCGTTTGCCTCTGACCATAGTGAACAAGGATGCCCAAGCTTGCTGGGACTTGAGTGGTTCAAGCCACTAGGCATCGAGGTGACTGGCATCAATCACGTGAGCAACTCTGAATGGGAGGAGGAGCCTTGAAGTCTGAGTTTCCAGAGGTCTTCAGCGAAGGACTGGGCAAGTATATGGGGACCCTATCACTTTCAACTAGATCCCAAGGTGCCCCCAATTCGTTTAAAGCCCAGGAGGGTTCCATTTGCTTTAAAGGAAAATTGATGCACAATTAGATAAATTAATTGCTCAAGGGGTTTTAGAGCCCACTGATCACTCCAGATGGGAAACACCCATAGTCGCACCAGTCAAGGCTGATGGGTCAGTAAGAATCTGTGGAGACTATAAGGGGACACTTACCACCATGCGCAACAGAGCATACCATTCCAGTTGTGCATCATCTGCTCCATTCCTTGGCAGGGGTACAGTCTTTGCCAAATTGGACTTGGCAGCATATCAACAACTAACAGTTGATAATGCCACTGCAGAGGCCCAAACAATTGTGACTTCACAGAGGTGCCTTCAAATGTAAAAGGTTACAATTTGGAGTAAGCGTGGCACCTGGCATTTTTCAAAGTCTTATGGAAAGAATACTGCAAGGACTGCCAGGGGTAGTGCCTTACTTTGATGATGTGTTAATCTCTGCTGAAAATGACACTCAGCTTCAAGAAAGACTCAGAGAAGTCCTTACCAGATTCAGAAGACGGGGTTAAAAGTCAAGGAAGAAAAATGCACACTTAAAACTGACAGAGTTGAGTTCCTGGGCTACATGATTGACAAGCATGGCATCCACCCTACTGATGCCAAGGTTAAAGCAATCAAAGAAGTCCCTAAACCTAAATGCAAAACAGATTTGCAAGCCTTCCTTGGACTCATTAACTTTTATCACATGTTTCTACCACAAAAGGCATCCATTGCTGAACCTTTGCACCGTCTGCTTGATAAAAAGCTGTTTGGATCTGAGGGAGGAAGGAACAATCAGCATTTAACAGTATTAAGAGACTAATCACATCTGATACTGTATTGATACAATTCTCTGAGAATTTGCCTGTTGTACTGACTTGATGCATCCCCTTTGGAGTGTTGGGGGGTTTGAGCCACAGGCTTCCCAGTGGAAGGAGCCCCTATTGCATTACTCTCGCATTTGACCAAAGCAGAGAGGAATTATAACCAACTGGCCAAAGCTAAGAAATTTCATGAATATCTGTATGGCAGGTCATTTACCATTGTTACAGATCACAAACCTTTATTAGGCATTGTGGCAGAGAACCTAAGCCTACTATCCTGTCACCAAGAATGCTGAGGTGGACTGAATTTCTTGCAGCTTATTCATACAAACTGATTCACAGGCCTGGCAAGGACATTGGACATGCTGATGCACTGAGTCGTTGCCCACTGCCTTGCCACAAGGAGGACTTTGAACCTGAAACACACACCTTTTCTCAGAAACTGTTGCTAAGCTTCCAGTTCATGCTGCTGAAATTGCCAGAGAGACTGCCAAAGACACTGTGTTGGCTCCTGTTATAGGCTGATTAAGAAAGGTTGGCCTCCTCAAGATCTACCTCACCTTGCCCAACCTTTTAAGTCCAGGCAAACTGAATTATCTGTATTAAGAGGATGTATTTTGTGGGGTAACAGGGTGGTTATTCCTGCAAAACTGCAAAGAGAGTTTTGGAAATGTTACATGAGGGTCATCCTGGTATTGTAAGGATGAAGGGATTGGCCAGGAGTTATGTATGGTGGCCAGGTATTGACAAATGGTTGAAAACTGGGTTGCATCTTGTTCCAACTGTCAGGTAGTCAGGCCTGCCCCACCTCACGCCCCACACAGGAATGGGAATGTCCTAGTGGCCCATGGTCTAGGATCCACATTGATTTTGCAGGCCCTACTAGAGGGCACACTTTTCTGGTTATAGTAGATGCATATTCCAAATGGCTGAGTAATTCCCATGACATCCACCACAACTGATGCTGTCATCAAGCAGCTCAGAAAACTTTTTGTAACCCACGGGTTACCTGATGTTCTTGTCTCTGACAATGGCCCTCAATTTACATCTAACATTTTTGAATCTTTCCTAGCACAACAGGGTATCAGATTCCTCACTGCCCCTGGGCACCCTTCGGCTAATGGCCGGGGTGAATGCATGGTATGCTTTACCAAAGAGAAGCTTCAGCAGCTGGGTCCTGGGGACATCACTGAGAAGCTTGAAAAACTTCTTAGTGTTCAGCACATCACTCCTAGCCCATCAATAACTTATCCCCAGCAGAGTTGTTGATGGGTAGGAAACTTAGGTCTTCCCTTGACCGCTCATCCTTACTTAATCAATGCAACACTTCCAAAGTTCATACTTTCAGTGTGGGTGATTCTGTATATGCTAAGAACCTTATAGGTGAACCTCTGTGGATTCCTGCTGAAATAACTCACATCACTGGCCCTCGTTCTTACAGGGTACAAACAGAGGATGGACTCTCTGGAGCAGGCACATTGACCAACTTAGATCCAGGTTCCCTCAGGAACATCACGCCCCTGCCTCTCTGGGTCCCTCACCTGATGTCACTTCTAGGGGGAAGGGGGAACAGGAGGAAATCAGCAAGCAAGAATCAACCCCATGTTAATCGAGCCATTATGACAGGAACCATCCCAAACCCTGTCACAATGCCAAGATCCATCCTTAGAAGTGGAAGATTGCACATCACTACCTGACTTGGGTGCTGACATTGGAATGGAGATGGTTGGGAGGAGAGACCAGATTCTAACAGTCTGAGGTTCCCTTTCACAGGAAGTCCCACAGGGAAATGTCAGCAGACATTTCCCTCTCTCACTGGGTGAGAAAGTTAAAACTTGGAACCACGAAGGTCTCAACGACGTAAGAGCCCCACCTATTTAAAGAATACATTAGATAGGTTGGGGTTTGGTATGGACTGAACCTAGTGGGAGGGGTGTTATGTATGTAGGTTTGAATGTTATTGGTTTGAATGTTCTTGTAAAATGTCAAATAGTATTGGTTTAAATAGTGTGGGAAGAAACTCTGCACTCCCATTGGCTGGCACCACGGGCCAGGCTATAAGAGGCAGCTGTAGCCCAGCCAACCTGTCCATTCGAGCTGTAGTCACTGAATAAACTCTTTGCTGGAACTCTTCGCGTCTGACTCTTCATGCAGACTTAACAGTAAGCTGCATAGAGTCCCCTCTAGGCAAGATGAGCAACATGAAAGCCTGCTAAATAAATTGTTTTCTAGGGTTTTACATACAAATCTCTTTATTATTCATTCTGTGATGTTCCCAGGTATTGAGGTTAGACAGATTGACAGATTGATATTGGAACTTGGAATCTCTTCAAATTTAACTTGCTTTTAAATTAGTTAAACCATCCTAATCAGTTTCCTGATACACATAGTTATTATTGCTGTTTTAATTAGAAAAGATTGAAGCAAAATATCTCAAAATATTAAGGAGCTGTCTTTTTTTATTACCTGTAAGCATTTTGCTTCTGAATTTTCAATATTGCTGTACAGATATGACTTAAAATGTTATCTGTTCTCCACACAAGTCCTAAAGACTAAAGAGAATTCAGTTAACATATGTCTCAAATTCATTATACATGTTCCTTTATTCACAACTTTTAAGCACTATTGTAAGTGATACATGGATTATTTTTCCCCTTTTAAGTGTGTTGGTGGAGGTACTGTTAGCATTTTTTGCTAACAACAATTCAGTATGAATTTCACCTTTCTTGCCACCAGCTATATGTATCTGGAGCACCTGTCTCCACTCTTATTTGCAACTTGCTTCTCTTTCTATTGGTTACAGCAATCTTAGATTCCATGTGTCTACTTATTTTTCCTTGATTAAATGACTGGGTCTTCATGGGGATCTACTTTCAAAACTGAGAATAAAGTCCTGCATGTCTGCTCAAAAATAAATTATTCATTACCATTAAATCCTTGATGGTTGCAGCCTTAAAACAATGACATTCTGTAGTTTTTACTCTAGCATTTTAATCCCCTTTATATAGAATGAAATGCAGTAACAAACAAACCTTAAAATTGCAACCTTCTTTTAGAATTGTTATCTTGTCTCCCCATTCAGTTGCTCATTTCCTAAAGGGGCTTACACAAGATAGAGGAAGGAAGAAGAAAAAGAAATTAAATTGTTGAGTGTAAAAATAGAAAAATAACACAGACTTTCCTCAAGTGAAGCAACTGAAAGCTGTAGAGTAAGATAGGATGTGCAAGGAACAAATGGGGCCTGACAGGCTTATCTAAAACTGAATACAGAGTGGACTTTCAGAAGATTTTGCTATTACTTAGTACAATGGAAGAGAATGAGATTCTTATCAGCTTTGCCACGTAGCTACACTATTATCAATTGGTGAGGAGCTGGAAGATAGTTACATGCTAGAATATATGTTTAATATCATATGTAAGATAAAAATCTGTTAAGTTTGCATGAAGAGTCAAACGCGAAGAGCTTCAGTAAAGAGTTTATTCAGTGACTACATCACGAATGGACCCGAGTTGGCTGGGCTATGGCTGCTTCTTATAGCCAGCATCTGTAGTTGCCAGCCAATGGAAGTGCAGGGTTTCTTCCCGCACTATTTAAACCAATACTATTTAACATTTTACAAGAACAGTTCAAATAAACCAATAACATTCAAACCTACATACATAACACCCCTCCCCACTAGGTTCAGTCCATACCAAACCCCAACCTATCTAATGTATTCCTTTAAATAGGTGGGGCTCTTCACTGTCGTTGAGACCTTAAGTGGTTCAGAAGTTTTAATGTTCTCACAGTGAGAGAGAAATGTGTCTGTTGACATTTCCCTGTTGGGACTTCCTGTGAAGGAGACACTGTTAGACTGTTAGAATCTGGTCTCTCCTCCCAACCCATCTCCATTCCAATGTCAGCACCCAGTCAGGTAGTGATGTGCAATCTTCCACTTCAAGGATGGATCTTGGCATTGTGACAGGTTTTGGGATGGCTCCTGTCATAATGGCTCATTACATGGGGTTGATTCTTGCTTGCTGATTTTCCTCCTGTTCCTCCCTTCCCCCCTAGAAGTGACATCAGGTAGGAGGAGGCGATGTTCCAGAGAGCCTGGATCTGAGTTGATCAATGTGCCTGCTCAGAGGAGTCCATCCTCTGTTTGTACCCTGTAGAATGAGGGCCAGTGATTTGAGTTATTGCAGCAGGAATCACAAAGGCTCACCTATAAGGTTCTTAGCATACAAGAATCACCCACTGAGCGTCGCGAACTTTGCTGGTGGAATCAGAGTGGTGTGTTGAGGTGCGTAAAAGATGAAGGCAGTCAAGGGGAGACCTAAGTTTCCTGCACCATCAACAACTCTGCTGGGGATAAGTTAGTTGATGGGTTGGGTGATGTGCTGAACACTAGAAGTTTTCAAGCTTCTCAGTGATGTCCCCAGGACCCAGTTGCTGGAGCTTCTCTTTGGTAAAAGCATTATCGTTCAGCCCGGCCATTAGCTGAAGGGTGCCCAGGGGCCGTCAGGGGCATGTGACTGTACCCTGTTGTGCTAGGAAAGGATTCAAAATGTTAGATGTAAATTGAGGGCCATTGTCAGAGACAAGAACATCAGGTAACCGTGGGTTACAAAAGTTTTCTGAGCTGCTTGATTGACAGCATCAGTTGTGGTGGATGTCATGGGAATACCTCGAGCCATTTGGAATATGCATCTATCTATAACAAGAAAAGTGTGCCTCTACTAGGACCTGCAAAATCAATGTGGATCCTAGACCATGAGCACTAGGACATTCCCATTCCTGTGTGGGGGCGAGGGGGCAGCAGGCCTGACTACCTGGCAATTGGGACAAGATGCAACCCAGTTTTTCAACCATTTGTCAATACCTGGCCACCATACATAACTCCTGGCCAATCCCTTCATCCTAATACCAGGATGACCCTCATGTAACATTTTCAAAACCTCTCTTTTGTTTTGCAAATAACCACCTGTTACCCCACAAAATACATCCTCTTAATACAGATAATTCAGTTTGCCTGGACTTAAAAGGTTGGGCAGTGAGTCAGATCTTGGAGGCCAACCTTTCTTAATCCAGCCTATAACAGGAGCCAACACAGTGTCTTTGGCAGTCTCTCTGGCAATTTCAGCAGCATGAACACAAGCAGCAGTTTCTAGGAAAAAGTGTGTGTTCAGTTCAAAGTCCTCCTTGTGGCAGGCAGTGAGCAGCGACTCAGTCATCAGCATGTCCAATGTCCTTGCCAGGCCTGTGAATCCAGTTTGTATGAATAGCTGCTGAAATTCAGTCCACCTCAGCATTCTTGGTGACAGGATAGTAGGTGTAGGTTTGTTTCCTGCCACAATGCCTAACAAGGTTTGTGATCTGTAACAATGAAATGACCTGCAATATCAGATATTCATGAAATTTCTTGACAGCTGCAACAACTGCCAATGCCTCTTTGTCAGTTGGCTATAATTCCTCTCTGCTTTGGTCAAAAGTCGAGAGAGTAAAATGCAATAGGGGCTTCCCTCCCACTGGCAAGCCTGTGGCTCAAACCCCCACACACACACACTCCAAAAGGGGATGCATCACAAGTCAGTACAACAGGCAAATTCTCAAGAGAACTGTATCCCATACAGCATCAGATGTGATTAGTCTCTTAATACTGTTAAATGCTGATTGTTCCTTCCTCCTTCAGATCCAAACAGCCTTCTTATCAAGCAATCTGTGTAAAGGTTCAGCAATGGTTGCCTTTTGAGGTAGAAACATGTGATAAAAGTTAATGAGTCCAAGGAAGGCTTGCAAATCTGTTTGCATTTAGGTTTGAGGGGCTTCTTTATTTAACCTTGGCATCAGTAGGTGTGGATGCCATGCTTGTCAATCATGTAGCCCAGGAACTCAACCCTGTCTGTTTTAAGTGTGCATTTTTCTTCCTTGACTTTTAACCCGTTTCTGAATCTGGTAAGGACTTCTCTGAGTCTTTCTTGAAGCTGAGTGTCATTTTCAGCAGAGATTAACACATCATCAAAGTAGGCACTACCCTGGCGGTCCTTACAGTATTCTTTCCATAAGACTTTGAAAAATGCAGGTGCCCGCGCTTACTCCAATTGTAACCTTTTACATTTGAGGCACTCTGTGAGTCTATTGTTTGGGCCTCTTCAGTGGCATCATCAACTGTTAGTTGTTGATATGCCTGGGCCAAATCAATTTGAACTGTACCCTGTCAAGTGAATGTAACAGATGATGCACAGTGGCACTGGATATCGGCTCTGCTGCAGCATGGTTCAGTGATCATTATAGTCTCCACAGATTCTTACTGACCCATCAGCCTTGACTGGTGTGACTATGGAGTGTCTCCCATCTGGGTGATCAGTGGGCTCTAAAACCCCTTGATTAATTAATTTGTCTAATTGTGCATCAATTTTGTCCTTTAAAGCAAATGAAACCCTCCTGGGCTTTTAAGCGAATTGGGGGCA